>JAUMHH010176162.1:0-15550 GCA_032359455.1 Chlamys rubida
ACAATTGTAAAGACAAGCTATTACACTTTTACAATGTTGTACACAATTGTAAGACAAGCTATTACACTTTAACAATGCTGTACACAATTATAAGAACAAGCTATTACACTTTAACAATGTTGTACACAATTGTAAAGACAAGCTATTACACTTTAACAATGTTGTACACAATTGTAAAGACTAGCTATTACACTTTAACAATGTTGTACACAATTGTAAAGACAAGCTATTACACTTTTACAATGTTGTACACAATTGTAAGACAAGCTATTACACTTTAACAATGTTGTACACAATTGTAAAGACAGGCTATTACACTTTTACGATGTTGTACACAATTATAAGAACAAGCTATTACACTTTAACAATGTTGTACACAATTGTAAATGCTAGCTATTACACTTTAACAACCTTGTACACAATTGTAAGAACAAGCCATTACACTTTTACAATGTTGTACACAATTGTAAAGACTAGCTATTACACTTTTACAATGTTGTACACAATTGTAAAGGCTAGCTATTACACTTTAACAACGTTGTACACAATTGTAAAGACTAGCTATTACACTTTAACAATAGTGTTGTACACAATTGTTAAGGCTAGCTATTACACTTTAACAATGTTGTACACAATTATAAGAACAAGCTGTTACACTTTTACAATGATGTACACAATTGTAAGACAAGCTATTACACTTTTACAATGCTGTACACAATTATAAGAACAAGCTATATAATATGCTTTTACAATGTTGCACACAAGTGTACAGACTAGCGATGATGCTTAAACATCATTGCAAACAATTGTAAAGGCTACCTGTTGTGCTTTTACAAAGTAATACACAATTATGCAGACTAGCTGTATGCAGTCTCGAGCTTTATGGCTTTCATATTTTGGTATATGATTATGTAGATTAGCTGTAGTGTTTTGACAGTGTAGTATGCAATTATGCGAAGTAGCGATATTGCTTCAACAGTGTTGTAGTATACAGTCATGCGAAGAAGTGATATTGCTTCAACAGTGTAATATGTAATTATGCCAAGTAGCGATATTGCTTCAACATTGTAGTATACAGTCATGCAAAGTAGCGATATTGCTTCAACAGTTTAGTATGCAATTATGCGAAGTAGTGATATTGCTTCAACAGTGTAGTAAGCAAAGTAGCGATATTGCTTCAACAGTGTAATATGCAATTATGCGAAGTAGCGATATTGCTTCAACAGTGTAGTATGCAATTATGCGAAGTAGCGATATTGCTTCAACAATGTAGTATGCAATTATGCGAAGTAGCGATATTGCTTCAACAA
The DNA here is from genome assembly GCA_032359455.1 of Chlamys rubida. Taxonomy (NCBI): domain Eukaryota; kingdom Metazoa; phylum Mollusca; class Bivalvia; order Pectinida; family Pectinidae; genus Chlamys; species Chlamys rubida. The sequence continues at coordinate 1,311 of JAUMHH010176162.1, forward strand.
TGTAGTATGCAATCATGCGAAGTAGCAGTATTGCTTCAACAGTGTAGTATGCAATTATGTGAAGTAGCGATATTGCTTCAACAATGTAGTATGCAATCATGCGAAGTAGCGATATTGCTTCAACAGTATAGTATGCAATTATGTGAAGTAGTGATATTGCTTCAACAGTGTAGTATGCAATTATGTGAAGTAGCAGTATTGCTTCAACAGTGTAGTATGCAATTATGTGAAGTAGCGATATTGCTTCAACAGTGTTGTAGTATATATAGTCATGCGAAGTAGCGATATTGCTTCAACAGTGTAGTATGCAATTATGTGAAGTAGTGATATTGCTTCAACAATGTAGTATGCCAAGTAATGATATTGCTTCAACAGTTTAGTATGCCAAGTAGTGATATTGCTTCAACAATGTAGTATGCCAAGTATAGTGATATTGCTTCAACAGTGTAGTATGCCAAGTAGTAATATTGCTTCAACAAGGTTGATACATTGTTTTGTTTTTTTTGTGAAGTCCATGTCTTTAAAAATGCTTGTTGATCAAATGCTTGCTTATAACATTGCTATAAATACTGATTAGAATGTCTGGAGAAACCATTAGATTTTGATGTTTTGTACAAATTGCTGTTTTCAGTTGAAGGGATACAAATTTTAGGTGGTTGGAGAACTGCAAGGCAAACATGTGGATACTTTGGCAAAATTAGACTCTCTTATATGTTAACATCTTGGATCAGCAGTGTTGTTAAATTTATACACTTTTCCAAAGTATGGTCTGGGATATAACGGAATAAAATAGCCTAAATACCAAGATGAATATATTAGAACATCGTTTTATTTCCTCAGGTTAATGTTGATATTACTTGTATTTAGTCTTTGTAGAAATGCTAACTGCTTAACTATTATTATTTCTACTTTACACAGGTCAAGCTAAAGGTCGACCCGTCAAAGGGGGTGTTGGAAGGGGAAAGAAAACTAATCGGTAAACCCAACCGACGATGGCGGCGCAGGAATCACCGCGATAGATCTGACCAGTTTATGGGTGTGTGCGGGGAGAGTGATGCTGTAGGACTGTTTCACACACAAACTAGAGGCGAATCAAATGGCAGAATCTCAGGCGAATCCATAATTCTTTGGATTGGATGAGGATGAACAAAAGGATGTTAACTCATTCACCCCTGAAGACACATTTGAACTCTTCCAATTCATAGGTTGGAATAGTTCATTATGAAAGTTCAGGGGTGAATGAGTTAAACATATATGCATAGTTATCTACAGGGATACATATTCAGGGAAGACAGTCTCTTTGTGTACTGCATGGAGAGCAGTCAGCTTTAAAAAAATGCTTTTAATTTCTGTAGAAGGGGTGAAATGAAAGTAGAACCATAAATTATAAAACATTTCTGTTTTCTTTGATGGGCTGTGTTTTGATTTGTTCTGACATTATTGATCCATAGACATTTAAGTGTGATATTTCTGGGCATTGCATAATGTACTGACTCAGCACTAGCCCTAGTCATTCATGTTCTTATCTAACTCTAGTGTATTTCTGATCTCATTTACGCATGTATTTCGTGATGGGGGGGAATGGATGGAGGGATCAATTAATTTCGATACATTGTTGAAAGGGAAGCTGGAAGATAAAAATAGGGGTGATGAAGCATACACAAAAACAACAGTTCACATTTTACAATAAAATGTTTGTGTTTGTTCTGAAGTCAATACTCAGTGTGAGCTGATTGGTCAATTTTGTTTCGTCTACCGGTCCAGCCATTACACTAAGTACACCAACAGCTGTAGGACCTGTTAAATCTATATTAGATCAGGGTTCCTGTAGGTGTTAAATGGTTGTATACTGGCTGGACTTAACATTCTATTGTTTCATTTTATTTGTAATTCTTGTGTTGAACCTAGAGCTCTAATGTGTTTAGTTGTGAACATTCTCCTTGCTTCTTATTTCAAAGTATACAGAGTTACGTATTATAATTTTCTGCTTTTTTAAAAGTCATTAATGTTTATGTACTAAATTATAAGACTATACAGTTTTAGAGAATCACATCAACTAAAAAGATAAGTTATAATTAGCGATCATCAGCATACTTCTACGGTAAATCGTGCGAAAAATGCAATAGCTTGAAATGAAAGTGGTTTACTGTGTACTTAGCACTTTCAGAGTCTTATTATTAGTCTTTCTATATATAGTCTTCACTGAACATCCAAATACATTGTTTTGTATATAACACCATGGTGCAAAGCACTGTAGAAATGGGCTCTGTCAATATTTAATTGTCGATATATGTCCCGTACCATACCAGTATAAAATGATACTTTGATGATTGAGATGGGTGTGTACAATTGACAGATTTCAAATAGTTTTTGTTTAATTTTTTCATTTAAATACAAGGTAGTGCTTTTGATATTTTGATTTAATTTGTGTATATATGTTGTAATTTGTAGTATACATGTACAAGTAGATACACAAATCACATGGTACATACACTTTGGGCATGTTAGATTGGAAGGAAAATGTGTTTTGGAAGTACATCGAACAATGTACTCCTTTTCTTTTCAACAAAACATCAGAGTATAACGTTAGGAGTATGTTCAGAATACTCATTTTTCAGGTATGAGTGTATAGAGCAAGATGGAACGGTGACCTGATTACTCTGAATAATTAACCCTTTCAACCCTATGTAACTATAGTAGACTCTACCATGCATTTATCTGGACGAGTCCATTATGGTCTACAGTGGTGAAAGGGTTAATGCCCGTGTCCTGATTAACTTTAAATTGATTACGTCCATGTGTCTTGATTAAATCTAAATCAGGCACGCCCATGTATCCTGATTTGTAGCCATCTTGCCTCATCCATCCGTCCATACTTACATAATAGGTAGAAATTCTATATTTAGTGCCAAAGTACCTACTGGTATTTCTCCTCTCTCTGTGGTACAGTAATGTAATTTGGTAGTCGTAACAGGCTTTTAGGTCACGACTTTACATATTAAAGCATTTATGACGCAACTGACCCTGTGATATAGAGTACCGCGGTAATTATGTCTGTACAATATTTTTTGTTATATGTAATTGGTGATATAACATGAGTTATGGGGTGGGGGTAAGGGAGAAATAAAAAAAACAAAAACAAGGGCTTATTTAGAAGTAAGGATCAATGATACTCTCTATATATGTATTTTGTAATTAAATCAAATGGTGAAAAATTAAATACTCCAATATGTGAAGTGAAAAATTGAATACAGCAATGTGGAAGATAAGTGCTGAATATGAAATAAGTATTTTACCAAATTAAAGAAACTTGCACATATTCATACCTCAGAACTGCTTAGAATTCCTATAAATTAGAAGTAACAAGAATCTATTTATAACCATTTCCTACACGCTGATCATAATGAGCCAATCCTTCAGTTGGAATTCTTTAACAGCAAAGTGAAATGTTGATTTTTTTTCCTCGTTTTCAAAATAGTCGTGACATCATTGGTGCTATAGATGTTGGACTTTCTCACTAACATGGAACACTAGGAGCAAACTCTAAATATTTGTGTAATGGAAGTGAAAGTTTGAACAACATTTATTTATAGAGAAAAAATAAACACCTAATGTCTATATATGGTCATGGTACATAATTGTTCAGAACTCCAGGTGTCCAGCTTTGTGGTAGGGTTTGGACAATTCTGTTTGTATTAGTTATCACTCGCAGATTTAACTTTTTTCATCTTTACACCACTACTGGCGAATGCTTTCTGTAGAGTTTCACAGATTTAAAATGTTTTTAAGATACATGTAGAACTTTCAACATATGTCACTATTCATTCTTCGAATTATATTGAATTATGATATAGAATGGTACACAAGTTGATTAGAAGCGTATGCTCAGAATGTACTCGCTTTATTCACAAGCACTTAAAACAACATGAATTTTTGTGTAATGAGAATGTAGTATTTGTAGATAAAGCTGTGAGGTCGTATGCATAGAAACATATCTGACCCTCCCAATGATCATCATCATCAGAGGAAATTTACGATTTTTTGTAAAACTTTATAAAATAACATCGACAGTATAATGATATATTGAGTAGGTTTGAAGGAGGAACTCTGTGTAGGCTGTGAGAGTGTATTGTAGGTTAACCTAGAACTTCACCGAAAAAGTTAGAGTGAAAATTGTCTCCTCAAAGATAAGGAGCTCCTAAAAATTTCAGAAAGATTCAGCAACTGGGGCCAGGTTGATTTTCCAGGGTAAAAAAAAATAATCTCGAGACACAAGTTTTTCTCCAATTGTGTTTTTCTTGTACAATACAGGTACATGTGTGATATATTCAATGCAATTTCAAGTAATCCTTGTGTCATTGAGAATTAAAATTAAATTTAGAAAAAAGTTTACAGACTGATAATTTTTTTTCTTTTTTTCTTTCTTTCAATTACTGTACACTTTATTTGTTTGTCAAAATATTTGTATTGTTTGTTAAATTGTCTTTGAATTAATATGGATTCTCGATACATTCCAATTGTATAACCTATGCAGCTCATTATGCGTGGTATGGAGTACCACTACGCTATAACAAATGTTATACACCGTATGTCATTGTAATTGGACAAAACTAATTAGTGTCCAAAGGTAGGGGAAGTTCAGTAGATCTGATTTAAAAATACACTGAGCTCCCACTTATCATTGAGTCACTGTATAAGTTTGACCTAAACTTTTGAGACAAATTTTCCACCAGATGTGGTTTTAGAACTAGTTTGGTTGTTTTTTGTTATAAATGTACATTATTGTCGTGTTCTATGGTCAACACTGCTGCACAGTAGATGTTCAATCCTTGCAACACTTATGAAAATAACACCAATAAATTATTTATACCATGATCTTTGTTTTGTGATTGTTTTATAACTGTACATTAGATTTAAAGGGCGTTTATAGCTTCTGACAGCTTTCAAGATGTATACTTTACATTACTTTTGTTGTCTGAAGGTGTCCACATATTAGATATAGGCTGATTTTGTGTATTCAGTTTAATGGTATCAACTGGCTAAACTTGAAAGAAAATGATGGCACAGATCAGAACCAAGACCGACCTCTGCAAAATTGGGTGTACATATATAGAAGGGTTCAGACACGCCTGGCTGTAACTGTAAGTCTGACTATTGCTAGTTTGCAGTATTTATTCATAAAAAAATAAAGTTCATACACGTTATAAGACTATAAAGATTGGTACACGGGTGGAAGAAATGCATACACCACTGGAGTTAGTTTTTAGCTCACTTAATGTCATGGCGCGGCCCAGTCGAGAGATTTTATCCCAAGTTTTGCCTGGAGCATCCTTGGGCACAGGGGACTCAATTTTGTGTAAACCGCGGGGTGGGGTCAAATAGGGGAATTAGAGGTTTTTACCTTTAAAATCATTCTTCTTCTTCTGCATAATTACAGGGATTTTATCCAAAAATAGCCTGGACCATCCTTCGGGAAAGGGGATTCAATTCTGGGTGCAGAGGGACCCAAAAGGGGAATTTTGAGGTTAAAATCTTTCAAAATCTTTCGTCTATTGTAATGTACCATCGGAAGTATTTTATCCAAATTGGGGACTAAATTTTGTATTAATTGAGGATGTGGCCTTTCTGGGTGCTGATGGGCGGGGCCCAATAGAGGAATTTGAGGTTTAAACCTTTAAAATCCTTCTTCTTCATGAACCATTTCTCCAGAAGTACTGACCAGACCTTTCTTACATTTCAATGTTCCTCTTGTAACACATTAAGTACTATGCTAGTAAAATTGTTTGGTTTGGTTTGTTTGTGTTTTACCTCCTATTAACAGCTCTATGGTCATTTAAGGATGTGCCAGGTTTTGGGTTGTGGAGGAAAGCTGAGTCCCCGGAGAAAAACCACTGACCTACGGCCAGTACCTGGCGACTGCCCAACGTAGGTCTTGAACCCACGACCCAGTGGTGGAGGGCAAGTGGTAGCAAAATGTCAGACGCCTTAACCACTTGGCCACTGCGCCCCTCATGCTAGTAAAAAGGTCTAATGAAAACAACCTCAATTTGAAAGAACAATGTCAAACAAACCAGTTTGGAGTATTCATCTTTGGAGTATTCATCAAAAACAACAAGATACATTTACTGTTAATAAGGCTCAATCCAACTGATGAAGGAAAAGAAAGATCAATCTTGCAGAAAACCAATGAAGATCTTACAATGGTGGGCATCAAGATCCCTCTCGGATTGTTTTGGCATGCGGAAAAAATAACATGGGTCACACAAAAATGAAATATACTGGATGTTGTGCAAATGCACAGATTCACCGGCTCTTTATGCCAGGTGAGGAAAAATAACACAAGATACAAACTTTGAGAAATATATTTTTCTGTATTTATTATGTAGATGATATTTTCCGAGCACCTCTTGTCCCATTAACTTACGAAGGTCATGGACATGAAACATTTTAAAACTATTAAACATGATAAAATAATACATAATCATGAATGTCACAAAGTCATTACAACAGACAACAACTGAGCATTATAATAACCACTTGAGTAGTTTTTGGTTCTGTGGTTCTGAAGTGAAAAGTAAAATACAACAAAATGTACAAGGACAGTGTAAACACAAAAGGACAAAAACCTGCATCAACTGTGACAGCTCATTTTCAGCAAAGCCTTTCTTTCTCTTAAGATACATTATGAACATCTATCAAATCATGTGTTATTGAAATTGAAATGTTGATAGGAGATGACTTCATAAGTTGCTATAACTTGTGCCAAATCCCTTGTACCCATTTGTACAATCAATATGTTTAGTCCAAATCAAAGATGACTTGATCAAAAATTCTGATATTTAAACATAAACGTGCGACTTCATTTTACACAAACCTGATGTCAGATAAATCCAATGTTGTTGGAATTTCGCGGGACTGATTTATTGTCGTGTTGTGATAATTAATCCTAATATTCCAATGTTTACCAGATGCTTACTTTAAATAAAGGAAATGTTGCAAACAGTATTTTTTTTCTTTTGAAATAAAAAACTTTAAAAGAAAAAAAAAAGGCATCCTGGATTTTTAAAATTTTAGCAATCTAATTAAAGTCCCACAATTATATGATTTTCTTTTAAAAAATGATTTATCAAAGCTATTGTCAGGCAGGAAAAATTTGCTTCCAATGATTAGTGACATTATTTTGCAGTGGTAAGGGGATCATTATGGTGATACAGAAGATAAGAAATTACCAATAAAGTGTAATTGATTTGTTTCACAATGAAAAGTGGAGTCGTTGTTACAACCATAACAGGTTTCCAAAATGAACAGGTAACTATACACACAATTACAAACAATCTAATTAAAATCAGATTGAATTACAAACGAATGTAAACACACTGTTTTGCTCATATTTTCAGTGTATCTGGGGCAATTTTCACGTTTCACACAGCATGATATAGTACTACAACCATTTACAACCTGCAATAATACACTGATTTCAAATTAAACCTTTATTTTCATTAAGCACTTTGCTTGAAAAAGGCTGAAATATAATTACTGCAAAAGTAACTTTGTTTAAAGATTGAACAAAATAAATTCTCAACTCAAAATCTAAGACCTTTCGCAAAAACATTTTTTTAAGAGTTCATGTGAAACCATGAATTTCCTTTCAAGAAATTAATTACTAACAATAATTAAGATTTTGATATATCAATTAGAATATTATTTAAATCATATGTGACTACATAATGTACATCAATCAACCAACGAAATATTATGTAACGCTATAGACTCTATTTGATACAAGAATAACAATGCAAATATTTCAGTCAACAATTACCTACAAACTAAATAATGACAATTTTATATTGTGCTTGAAACAGAATTTTTAAAATGTATATATACCGGTAGTCTATGATATGTCAATATGACATATTTTACAAAAACTAGACAATATTTTCCGGAAAATCTCAAAAATAATATGTATTACAGTACTGTACACTACTGGGAAATTTTTGCTCAGAAAAAAATTTCCCATCACCACTTTAAATTCATGTTCTTCCTGTGTTAATTTAGCCATTCACACGTAATTCTATGTGGTATTCTGTGTACCAATGTTTGCTGTCATGGTAAAATCAACCTCATTATGTAGGGTTGAAAACGGCAAAAGTTAAAACTGCAGCAACAATTTCCTGTCAGTGACATTTATTCAGAACACAAACTAACTCATAGAAATAGAACATGTCCATCTCTCTCTGTTACACAAGCTTGCCAAAATCAATTTTACATTTAAGGGGCGACAATAAGTTCTTTATGAAATATGAGACAACTTAACAATACAAACCTCCAAGCCATCAGCCATTTTAAAAACATTTTTTTACAAAACTAATAAAGCAATTCAACTGTTAACCTGTTTAAACTCTCTATCATTGCGTAATATGGATATTTTCCAAAGTCCCTTTAACTAAAAATACAGTGTACAGTGTCCATAGAAAAACAGGGCAACAGAACAGAAATAAATGGGGGTGGGACAATAAAGAGTACAGACTGAAAACAAAACTGATTGTCTAGAAAAGGGACTAACGACAATTCACATCCTTGATATAAACAAGAAGGTAACATAAAAACGGAGACATGATCAACAGATTTCAGTGATAATGAAAAAAACCTCAAAAAACAGAAAAACATCAAATGTTCCAATCTTAAATATGACAGAACAATAAAAGTTGAGCTCTTATATTAATAATGACATTTGTTTCCCCTATTCTACTCCTGTATAGCAAACTATAATAGGTCATGGAACACCAATAGGAAGAAAAAACACTACCAGCATAAAATGTAATGATATGTTGGTATTCAATCAGCTACGCACATCTTCCGGTAATCTCAAATGAAGGTAGATTGAAATTTTCATTTTCTGAAAATTTCATTTTTTCACTTCAACTATTCACATTTTCTTTTCAGATTATTCATTTGCTTCTTATTCTTATATTTTTTAAACAGCAAATCATCAAAAGAAACAAATTATTAGAATAAAAATTATAAAGCATGGATATAAGATATGAAATTATTCTTTCAAATGAATTTTTTTTTATCATTAAAATTCAAAGTTATGTGGAATTTATTTTCTTGTGTATTCTTCTGAAGGAGAAATGTGAGATCGTACACAATTTACTGTCGTTGTTCCCTTCATAAATTTAACTCCATCACCCCTGAAATTTCAAAATGGACTAATCCAACATTTGAATTGGAAGAGTTCAAATGTATCTTCAGGGGTGAATGAGTTTAATGATTGTGAAAAAACTGTTGCAAAAGCAAATGCGAACAATATAAGTGATGTATAAACTTAAAGGGGTCTCAGCATAGAGAAAAGCAACATACATTATCATGCAAATATGTAATTAATAACCTTTAGTTAATTAAAGTAATAAGTAACAGTATATGGCACAATATGAATAGACGTTACAAAATAACATGACTACAATGTATATATGTACATCTCACTTGAATATATCTTTCAACATATATTTTCATAAAATATTATACGCACCAAGTTATTTAATTGTATATACAAAATGTATTACGTGTATCCATGCATGCCATTCATAAGTAATATTGATGTTGGATTTCTTCCTAAATAGTGTCATCATGTAACCTTTAATTACAAGTGTTTTTGATTGTTTAAGTTAAATTCAGCTTTAATCAATCTTAAGTCTATCACTACTCACTTACTTTTTATCTTGGAACCCTCTAAATATGTCTAAAAATGTATTTAAATGTGAAATTCTTATCAAAAATAACCTTTTAAATACTCAAAAATTTACTTTTTATGGTTTCTCAGGGGGCCCAGTAGACAGCACATCATTTGCCTTTCACCCAGACAGCTGATGAGGTTCAACTCCTCAATCAGACATGACAATGTATAAGGTCACCTGCCTGACCATGTGGGTCTCTGTAAATACTTCGGTTTACTTGAACATAAAGACCCCTTGTATGCAGTTGATCGTCCAGGCCAATAAGATTTATGAATAAATTCATAAAACTAAATTAACTTATTGCATACTTGTTGTTAACCCTTTCACCACTGTAGACCATAATGGACTCATCCATATCAATGCATGGTAGAGTCTAATAAAGTTACATAGGAGTGAAAGGGTTAAATACATTAGTCTGTAAAAGTAATTTGTCACTAATTGTTTGTCTAGTATACTGGAAAAAATACATGGTGACTGGCCTAGTAGATAAAGTACTTTGTCATTTGTAATTGTCTATAGTTAGTATACTGGAAAAACTGTCTGAACTTTTTGACTGAAATTTCTTCAATAGGCTGAAAAAAACTACTTTATGACTGGCCTTTGTGAGTGATACATAATGTAGGTTGTCTTTTATACAGGACAAAATACTTTGTGACTGTCAGGTTGTCTTTTATACAGGACAAAGTACTTCGTGACTGTCAGGTTGTCTTTTATACAGGACAAAGTACTTCGTGACTGTCAGGTTGTCTTTTATGTTTTATACTTGATTAGATTTTGGTGTTCATTGGTCAAGGTCAAAGGGTCAAAGGGTCAAAGGTCACAGGCATCAGAGTATCTATGTGAGCCTTTGTTCAATTTGTGTTTTGATGTTGTAATGATATCAGTGAAAATATGAAGAATTATCAGCGAGAAAAAAGTTATATCTTCCCTAGAATTTCAATGTGAAATATGATAAGTATTACCGTATGTGTTCCAAACGGAAGAAATTTAAGGGGAAAAAATTGGACATACAATGTATATTTTTACATGTTTACAGCAATATTACAAATATATATATATACATTTATTCTTTTTGTACATATTTATACATCCATACCTGCAGGTAATTGCATATATACTACATGTCTCAAAATATCGAATGCACTTCTCTATTTAACTGGGGGAACCATATAGCTCTAGGTCCGATCAATTTGATTTGATTTTGAAATTTTAGATATTTTGTTTTGAAATTTGACATATATACAATGTATATACCGGTAAAGCTATTCAAATCTACCAAATCAAACAAGAAGTTTTCTTTTTTTTCTTGAATTTAAAAAAGAAAATTTGTAAGCACAAAAAATAAAGTTAATTGCTTTGGTCTACCATATGTTTTTGTACAGTGTAACAAATATTACTGGTTCAATGTAGTTTGAAATTCATGTGATACAAAAAAAATCAATCCATCAGGTAAATTTTTAAGAACAAAATAATTTTGTTAAATAAATAATAAAGCCATACAGAACAGAGAAGAAAACATCTCAATAACTCTCATGAATTTCGAGGGCCAGCCCAGTGCTAGGGAATAAAATGTACGCCTGATCGCGCTATGCCTCTATATTCTTCTTGAACAGATTAAAAAATGCGGTCAGGTGCCGCCGTGGATAGTGCACTTGTCTTTCACCAATACGACCGGGTTCGATTCTCTAATCGGACGTAAAAAGGTCACATACCTGACCACGTGGGTTTTGTCCAAGTTCCTCCCACATTAACCGTTTCACCCCTATGTAACTTTAGTAGACTCTACCATGCATTGATATGGATGAGTCCATTATGGTCTACAGTGGTGAAAGGGTTAACACCCTTCATGTACTATCGCCTGAGTCAACAAAGTGATTAATATATAAGTTGATAGAACTTCAACATTTCACAATTGTTGTAAAATAAATAAAGTTCAAAGTAAAAGGAAGGGCAAGGTGAATTTGGCATGAAAAGAAGTATAATAAAATGTTCATATGATTCCTGAGAAACTACTGGTCAAATTGGTCAAACTGAGTTCTACACTTGAATATATTTAAGTGGTCATTGGTCAAGGTTAAAAGATTAAAGGTCACAGACATGTGGGGGTGGGAACTGGGAAGCGGGGGTGGGGTAAATCTATCTGAGCCTTCGTTTAATTTCTTTTATGTTTTCATAGTGTAGCTTCAAAATACATGAATGTATCACAACAGTTTATAACACATAAATCTTCTTTCAATTTAACAATAGCAAAATAAGAAAAAGAAACAGTCCTTATAGTAATATTTGACTCTATCCTTGGTCAATGCTTTTTATCAAGTTGATACAACCATCCGTTAACCTCAGAAAAAGACTATAATTGTATGAAAGAAATGAAAATTTGTCATGAAAACAGTTTGTAATACAAATGAATCAGCATAATCGGCATGTAAACAATTTTTCATAAATGTCTTTCCTTTTCTGGCAGAATTTAACCTCATACTTATTCTGCAATAAGCCCAGGGGCCGTACACATAGTCTCCGACTCAAAGTAGCGAGCTGGCTAAACTTACAGGACAATGAAAAAACTATTTGATGGAATTTCTATTGAACTGCAATAAGCATGAATGGGCTTATTACCAGGCATGGGCTTATTGTCAGATAAATCAGGTTTTAAGTAAAATGGAAAAAGTTGTGTTTTTATTGTTTTAGAAAATTTGCTGTAAAACGGAAACAATCATTCAATTTTCATTTCAAATCTGGTTTCAACTACATATACCGTTAAAGTAAAGTACAACTTTGAAAAATAGCTTCAGTATATTCTGTTAGAAGGCCAACAGTTTCAATTTATCTTCTAAATAGTTTCACTTTTAAATTACGAAAAAATGTAATACATTTATATTTCCAATTATACAACATCAGATAACCGCCAGATTTTACCTACGAAATACATATTACACAAACCCGTAAATAAATACATGAATAAAATACACAAAAAGAAACAGATTCTGATTTGTGAACAGTGTTCCGGTCAGTTGTGAACTTGGTCAGTTTAATGAACTTTCCATCCATCCATGATAAATATAAAAACAAATTCTATCAGGGAAAAATGATTGGAGTTTGATATTAAAAAAAACCTTTTTGTAGCTTATATTAAATGAAAACAGTTTGATTTTAATTTGAGTTATAATCTTTGAGGTACCTTACACTTGCTCTTGTAATTTGTGTAAGAGTTACGACCCTTTTAATACTAAATACGTAGCATCGAAAATGAATTGAATGTTCTCAATGCGATGACCCTTTATATCAAACCTAAAATCCCCTAAAAAGTTCATATTTTATATATAGTTGATATTTTAAGTGGAACTCTTACCTTGGAACTCTCTTTTTATTGAAGGTGCATTAAATGGTAAGGTAGCATATATCCTTAAGGAAACATTACACTAAAAAAAATAATTTACAAAGCAAGGACAGTGAAGTCATTTTTATACTTTAATGTAAAGTATTTAACATTATATCAGGACAAAAGGTCCAAAGGGCATGTACTACTCATTACATTGTATAGGTATAGTAATAGATCTACAGCCTTATACAGATACCCAAATATTGCACTCATATCTTAGCACCGTTAAGTCATGTGATTTTTTCAGCATCATGAAGTTTTGTTATCAAACACCATTGCAAGGCAAGACATTTTTTTAAAAACATACAATGAGGCTGTTTCTTTGTCAAAGGAAGCTTTAGATGTAACGGAATCAAGAAATATTAGTACACATACTGAAATATATATGAATGTTTTAGCTTACCCCAGTTAAAAATATATATTTAAAAGCATATTGTAAAAGTTGGTGCATGTATTCACAAAATCTTGTCATTTAAGGATTAAAAATATCAATTTTCTTCCTTAATATGGCAGGAATAGGCAACAAAATTTCCTTTAAATTGTTTTCAAATAAGCAGTATTGTACAAATTCTCATATTAGCCAAACCGATAGTCTTCTTTTCACAAAAACTGTAAAGTATATGTGGTACTTCTAATATTAGCCCTGCCAATACTCACATTTGAACCTTACCAAATCAAAGACTGGGCAAGTCCAGTTTAGATATGTAGGGGTGAATGAGTTTACAGGGTTAGACACACATTATTTTTGCTTGGTAGTCCACAGGGCTAGTTGCATGAATAGAGTATTTGCTAATCCTACGTCAATGTACCTAACAAGTCTAAAAGTTCCTTCATCAAGATATGGTGAAGTTTTCTGAAAAATGTTGACCATTATATTATCACACAATAGATCTGTAACTTACGCAGTTTTCGAAATATAAGGAACATTATTATTTTATATGATCTATCTATCAAACGATATTGTGTGAAAACATGTGTTTTACTAGTCCTAGTCCAAAGGACCAGGTAGGCTAGGTGATTCTCTATGCCTATTCCGTCTTTGCGTATTGAAGAGTTATCGTCTCTTGAGAGCAGGTATTGATTGTTACGTCATTGGTTTGTGTGAGAAAATTACGTCGTTTTCTCAA
>JAUMHH010176184.1:0-15550 GCA_032359455.1 Chlamys rubida
AAGTAGAAACTACCATTTTTAAAGACTTTGGTATGTCTCGGCCAGGGGACAGAACCCAAAGCCTTCCTCACAGGGGCAGAATCTGGTGAGAGAGCCGGAGATGAGGGAGGAGTTTGCTCCTTTAACAACCTCATAGTTGCTTTCTCAGCCTTTTTTCTTCCCTGCAATAATACCTGTTGATTTTTTCTCCATCGTCGTCTAACAATTCGCTTTTCTCTATCTGTTTTTTCCTCAATCCCCGTTAGTTATCCTTCTTCTTTTCTATTTTGATATCTTTTACGCTCGTTCTTTAGGTACTTAGTATGTTTTGTTGGGGATGATTTCTGTCTCTCCCTCCACCTTTTCGACCTTTCAGCAGAGGTTAGTGCTGGCATTGTATCAGTTATAACAGTTTGAATTCCTAAGTTCTACGATTTTCAAATTGTACAGTAAAAGTTTTTCTTTTACACTTTCAATTTCGTCTCTAGTATCACATTCAAGTTTTGCCCATATATTGAAAGTTTGATTCTGAGATGTAAATTGAATTTGCAGTAGTTGAAAGAAAAAACATTCTAATTCAACAAGCTGGTGATCGATAGTGTTGACTTTCTTTTGCAGATAACCTAAAAATAAAGATATTAAAGATAAGAATTATTTTTATTAGATGTATTTAAGTTTTTCACTGTCGTAGTAATGAAGTCCTATAACGGTTAAATGAGGTGAATAAAATGAGGTATAAGCCTACTAGCTAATGTTTGTGAATTAGGATAAGTGTATATTTTGTTTAAATCGTGAAAAAGTCCTATTTATGACACGGGACAAGCATGTTACTTGAAATAATTGTGACGTCAAAAAACCTGGTAATGATCAAATATAAATTATGTGACATCCTTCAACCAGTGAATCATTACCAAATCGGTTCTATCATTACCGAAACGATACCCGTGTGACGGTAATGAACCGTTGCGGTAATGATATTTTTCGATATAAGCGATATGAAGTTTCATCGGCGGGAATATTTATCTGATAACCACAGATACTTCGATATTTTATTGCTATGGAAGTCCTAAGATAATGCCTTTACAACGATTTTGATAATTGGTAAAGAGGACTAAAAACCATACGTCGAGTAGCTAGCATACTAACGGGCATATTCTTCGTTTGTTTGTCGGGTAGCCATCAAACCAACTGGTCCACGGTCAGTGCAGCAAGGACAAGCATCGCGATGACATTGCAACCTGTCACGTCGAAGTTATCTCTCTTTGTACTCGCCACTTCAGACGAATCGTTGCGGTAATGATTGGAAACGCGTGACATTCATTTTTTTCAAACTAATCAATTTATTGAAGAAATTAAAACATTCTCGCATTTAGTTTAAAATCATTTTTATTAAGTTTTGTGCACGGTGTTAAGTAATGCATATCTGGGATAGGCGGTTTAATTGTATTTACACAATAATTTTCATTTTTATACCAACCCTTTGTGACATAGCAAAGTTACCACCAACGGATACATCAAACTAGTTTTTATTGTATTTTCTTGAAAGGAACTAATTTTCTTGTTGCATCATTTTAATTTATACACTCCAATGTCATGGTACTCAAATTGGTTTGTATTACGGGGATACATCCGATTATGTCTTTGTGACGCAAAATGTACTGTAATGGTAGAATGACCCATAAACAGATTTGTCAATCAACATTTAAGGACGGCCTCCCCTGTGTGCAAAATGCATGCGCGTGTGTTTTGGGAGGCTGCGATATGGATGTCGTCTTTTCAGTGCTACCTCACTGAAACATAATGCCGAAGACACTCAGCAGGACAACCCACCCGGTCACATTATACTGACAACGGGCGAACCAGTCGTCCCACTCCTAAATTGCTGAGCGTTAAGCAGGAGTAGAAACTACCATTTTTACAGACTCTGGTACAATGTATGTCTCGGCCAGGGGTCAGAATCCAAAGCCTTCCTCACAGGGGCGAACGCTCAACTAAAGGCCAAAAGGGTGGCATTGTCAAGGGAGACATTAGGAAGAAGAAAGTTGTTTAGAAAGAAGAGTAAAGATACGACCCCAAATTAAGTCGCCTCTTACAATCATGCTATGGGGGCAGCAGGTACAATTATTACGCCCAACCTGCAGGGAGGAGGCAACAAAGTGAGAGAAACTTTAATCTTGAAATAAAAGACGTTGCTTTTTTTCATTAAGTTAAATAGCGAGGTGACTATTAGTATCATAATGAAGGTTAATGTCATAGAGTTTGGTAGTTATGTAACAATATCGAATTTTTGTCGTGAGGTGACAATTATTTTCATGTTGTAGGTTACTGTCATCGAGTTAAGGTTGAAATTGCTATAGTTTTAAATTGATACAAATGACCGTGGTGTTTGGTAGTGAGGCGCGTCCGAAGGCGACGATTATTGTCTTCAAGTAGGTAAATTGTATTGAGATTTGTAGTAAGGTGAAAATTACTTCATTAGTATAGGTAACTGCCACAGAATTTGGTGTTGAGGTGATTATTATTAAAATGGTTTAGGTTAATATCACAGACTTTGGTAGTAAAGTGTATGTTATTGTAATATTATAAGTAACTGCCACAGAGATTATTAAGGTGGATATTGTTGCAATGTATAGGCAGGGACGTATAATGGAGATACTGTCCCTGGTATAGGTAACTGCCACAGATTTGGTGTTGAGGTGAATATTATTATTACTATACTATAGGTATATGCCACAGAGGTTGGTATTGAGTTAAATATTGTTGTAATATTATAGATAACTACACTGTACCACATATTTTGGTAGTAAGGTAATTGTTATTGCAATAGTATAGGTAACAGAATTTGGTGTTGAGGTTGCTGGTATTCAAATACTTCATGTAACTGTTAGTGAAACAGGGGGAAAGAATATTAAGTATCTATAATGATAAGTTTAGAAGGATGAATGAGATGCCAGTGGTTCTAGATTTTTCATTCAAGTTCAAAACATTAGCAGCATATCTGGAAACGAAATTAAAGGATGGAGCAAATATGTTAACGAAAATAAGCCTTTCTCGAAATCATCCTCAGCACCAGATCGGTAATTGGTGGTACAATGCTAGTTCCCATTGTTGGAATATACATATTCTATGAAACAATGTTCCACCTTTAACTTATACTGCTGCTGATAAGATCATCAATCAAGTCATGATCTCGGAGAAAAGATTTCACTGCTTCAACTGCTTCACGTTCCAGTGATCTATTTCTGGATCCATATTTACCGCCGCTACGCATAGACTACCCGGAAGTAGAAACACACATAAAAGAGTTCCGTTGTAACTGAAGACAACTAATGTTTTCGAACAGGTCTATATACAATACTACCTGTCCAGATTAATGAATACCGATTACCCGATGTGAACACACGAGGGTTTGTCGAGACAATGTGCTGAACTAAGATTGTCGGGACGACTTTCGAAAACTATACCTTTATAAACTCGTCCACGGCCTTGATAATAATTTCTTGTATTTTTTCTCTCCGGATCGTCTTCCTCAAGTCTTCTCTACAACACATGAATCAGACAATCTGTACATGTCCTGATTTACAATATATAACGTATTGTAATAAAGTGTACATCATGTTTTGAGTCATCAGCCTCTGACAAGAGCCAATACGATTTGAGCAATTTCAAAATTGTTTCAATTTTTTATGTTAAAGGATTATTGACTTTAAGGCAATTTTAACAAACTAAAATATAAAGCCCTGCCATGTTTGTCTGGTCCAGCTCCTATATCTACAGATGCATTTCTTGACGCAACCAGGTATCGAGATTCAGGATTTTTTTATACATTTTTTTCTGTAAGTACACACGTATAAGAAGTGTATTTTGTTTACTTAGCGAGTTTGGAGTCGGGTATTGGCGTGTCCGTGATTCCAAACTCCTCTTTTGTCCTATCCTCGAGGTAGTACTTGAATAAGTCGGGTCCTTCATCAGACGTCTACAACAATCATTAAAGCTTATAACAGTTTGATATTTGTGAGGGAAAAAATCGTATTCCTTTCGATTTTAAATAATGAAAGTTCAGATGCGTGGAAGAAGCTTCTCCACAAACACAATTTCTGCATCGGCATAATCACTGGTAGATAGAAAGACCATGAGGTCTACAGCGAACCCACTATGAACAGGAAGTAGACGACGCCCATCACACAAAAGACCTCGACCCGTATTCAAGAAACTGTTCTCATGCTCAAGCATAGATTCTGTGCTCAAACCAACTTTCTTTTGACTCGCTTAAATCATGGCAAACGATCAAAAAGCCATATGTAAACACTGAAAACAGTTTTCGGTTTTAAGTCTCTCCAATTGTCTTCCAAATCATTGACAAAATAAGTTAAAACAAAATATTATAACGAGAACAAGAAATTCGGCTTGAGCACAAAATCCATACTTGAGCATGAGAACGGGTTTCATGAATACGGGTTTCAAGAATACGCACAAAAAAATTAGCACAAAAATATGGCATAATTTGACCCATATTTTCTCTGAACGTCTGAATGTTAATTATGTGTTACCCTTAAACTATCTTTACCATTGTTATCAATTTGGTACCAAAACGTTCAACGTACTGCTCGCGACGGGGAATTGTTCTTTCGACAACGCCTAAAAGCACTGCATGATAAACTGATAAGAATCATACATTACTATTTTGTACAGCTATCATATCACTTTAGGGAATTTAAGCCCACAAGGCACCTCAATTCCAACCGTCTTCGAGATCTGTCGCTAATAAAGGTAAACAAGGTTTTGCAAGGAGAAATACCACGAACTTTCTTTATTGAAGATCATTTTAAAAAATGTTTTTGTTATTAGATGCCAAAATGCAAATGTGATTGAAACTGTGTTGCCTAACTTAAATTTGTTGTGTGTTTGCGTGATAACAAATAACAAAGACACGGATGACACTTTACGGTACATGCCGTAAAGTGTTTCGAAGTCGTAAACGAAGGAATATCGTGTGACTACAGGCTTTCCTATATGCTAAGTGATCCTTACAGGACAATGTTGATCCGCGTCAGCCATTGAGAGTGTTATCAACTGTTGGACTTTAAATAAAGATGTTAACATAACAAAAGTACGCCAGACGGCTACGCATAATTTATTTTGCTTTCAATCACTGTCATTTTCAATGACACAGACATTTCTCCTTTTCCTCGGATGTGTGGGTGTGACCTTTAAATCGAGTCTATGTTGGGACCAGTGTTTACGTGGCGTTACATAACACCAACTGGCATTCTATTTTGAGAAAATCATTCCCAAAAGGGAAAAGACATTCGTGCACTTTTGCTTCTAAAGTATGACAATCCGTGATAACGGTTTTGTCCGATCCTTGGGGAAAAGTGTATGGATTGTAAAACCTTGTACCACAAAATCGCATCCTTTGTCCTCAAGTTCAGCCATTACATTTTTCAATTCTACAGTGCGCAACGCAATTTTAAAAAGTAAATATGAGTACTTTTTCAGTATGACGTCATAATAAAATCGCAAATGAGGTCAGTAATAGCAATTTTCGACTATAAACAACGATATATAACGGAAGATCGGAAGATATGCATTGTCTTTACGTCTCTCCAATGGTCTCCCAAATCATTGACAAAATTAGATTTAAAAAAAAATTATAACAAGAACAAGAAATTCGGCTTGAGCACAAAATCCATACTTGAGCATGAGATCGGGTTTCATGAATACGGGCCCTGGTAATTACCGAATAAACTAATGAAAAATAATTGTATAATAACATCAGTCGCCATATAATTTTAGAAACACCCTAATGAGCACAAAAATATGGCACAATTTGACCCATATTTTCTCTGAACGTCTGAATGTTAATTGTGTGTTACCCTTAAACTATATTTACCATTGTTATCAATTTGGTACCAATTACAGTACGGTGATATATGACGGAAGTATATTTAGGACATGCACAATATGACATTGTTGTACACTGTACGTAGTCTTGAATTCTCTGCTGTAATCTTCAGATAGTCAAAAGACATCGAAATGTTTCCACGTAACCCCAACATGACACGAAATGACCGTGACAGCTAGAACTATAGCGATTGGCAGATTTTCTGTATACCTAGTGATGTTCCGATACAATGAAGTAATAATTGCTTTGGGAAATTTCAACATGTGTTATATGTTATAATGTCTTTTTTATACTTTTGTAGCGAAACTGGACTGGGTCAATCATCGGCGACCAGGTATAGCTATAGTATATTGGTAGAGTGTCCGTCTAGAGTTCAAAGTCTCCCAGGTTCGTATCCCGGTATTGCTATGTATTTCTCTTTTAATAGGATATCACCTAATACAAATCATATATAGATTGAAGCAGAAGTATGATTAACCTTATACGTTAAATAAATAATGTAAACCTCGTTACCCTATAAAATAGGGAAGAAAATCACAATATATACGCGAAGGGGAAGCACTCGTATTAGCTTGTCTGCAAACTGTTTGGTGTACCGAAGCGATCGATTAATTAATGTAACGTTAACATCTCTGCAAAAATCAACGAGGTCTTTCTGAATATTAAACTAACACAAAGTTGTTCTCGATACAATTTTATTATACCTGCATGTCGGGGAAAAAGCGCATTCCTTTTCAAAGATCTGATAAAGTTTTATTTGATTTAAACATATTTCTATTTGCATCTAATACAACAAAAAAGATTAGGCACAAGTTGTCCAACTTATATAAAGCCCTTTCCCAACGTTTATAACGTTTATACTTGCGGTCTTTGCCATGGTTAATTAACATTGACTAAAAATCATCATTCTAAAAAAGTCGTAGCATATCAGAAAAAATGTTGAACTCTTATAAAACCTTTAGATCACCAAATATAATATACATGTACAAAATATATGCTATATTTACCAAGCAGTCAGCGATATATCAGTGGTATGATACCTTAACCAAATTAAGGTGATCATTATAATATTTCGTAAAGTCTTACCAAAAGAAAGCCTAGAGTTTTATGGTTCCTTTGTCCAAATCTATTTTCTTTGCTAAGTAGTTTAGGTAAATTCTGTATCCCTTGAATCCTTTTCAAGAAGGCATCTTCCGGTTTCATTGATAGCCACCATCCTTCGAACAACAAGACATACAGAAAACAAAATAAATATAATACCCAATAACACATATGATGTTTCGATAAAATAGATTCGACACTAAGCAGGGACATATACCTTCAAATAATGTTAATATTACCAGTATTTTTGTAAATTCCCGTTAGAAAAGCATCACCTCGAACACAATATATTATCCGGGAATTAACGAGCGAAAAACACCAAATAAGTGTAGAGTTGAATCTAACAATAAATATACCTGGTTATGTAAGGACATTGTCATCAAAATAGAAATTTACTATCAAATTAAGCAAAAAGGCGGTACACAGGCACATATTATGAAGACATTACCTTCGACACAGTATAGGCAGACCTTCAAAAATTATCCTTACTTCAAAAAGCATTGACATCAAAATATTAAACCCTACTATCGACATAGTGCAAAGCGCCAAATAAAAAATCGACACTTCTTAAAATACAAATCAACACAGTGCAAAGTGCCAACTAAAAGTCAGATACTCAAAATATCTTGTCATCAAAACACTGCTTGGTATCTACGAACTACTAAGAAAACAAGCGAATACTGAAGTAAAGGACTGGACACGGATGTCCTTGTTACCTGTCCTGATAAACTCCTTATTAAATTCAGCATTATATGAAAACAAATCAAGTGGACTGAAAGGCGGGCAAAGTGTGTCTACATGGGTCTGCCAACAGTCAGTTGCAAAATCGTGCATTCGAAATTAACGATATTATTGTCAACCAGGAATTCATTCATTTGTCATATCTATATTCTCAGTACACGTAGAAAAAGTATATTTGCAAAAACAAAGCGTTACCATCAGGCAAAGTTAAATAAAATCAAGATTCCGTTTACAAAGTATCATCAAATCAAGTAACCGTTTACAAAGTATCATTCAAACAATGTGCTGTCAACAAAGTAACATTTCAAGGTACCGTCTACGCATAATCATCAAAATAAATTACTGTCAATATGGTAAAATGACAAAAGCATCGTTAAAGAAGGATACTCAAATTAAGGTACAATCAATAAAATATCATCAAATCTAGGTTACGTCAACAAAAGATCCTCAAATCAAGGTTACGTCAACAAAGGATTCTCAAATCTAGGTTCCGTTTACAAAGGATCTTCAAATCTAGGTTCCGTTTACAAAGGATCTTCAAATCTAGGTTCCGTTTACAAAGGATCCTCAAATCTAGGTTCCGTTTACAAAGGATCCTCAAATCTAGGTTCCGTTTACAAAGGATCCTCAAATCTAGTTCCGTCTACAAGGAACTTACCATCAAAGCAGTGGACTGGGTAGTTACAGATCAACGCACCGTCTACAAAGAAGTCTGTTCCGCCATTGGGTAAAGTTTTCTTGATCGGGTGGAAAGCACCTGGGAATGATTGATATATGATTCATCGTCAACTTATTAGAACTCAGACCGTAAGTAAGCATCACAATCCCAATGGTACATTATTTTAATAAAACTATAACCACCAATAAATACTGAATACATGTAGATATATAAGGCTGCATCGGCGTGAATCATGGTTCGGGAAATGTCGATCCCACATTAGACGATTACTTGATAGTAATTAAATTAAAGCTGACTGTTAATATGTCGTTACAAGTTAAGAGTTCTTACATATGTAATACGTTTCGATAGGCATCCCATTGCGACAACTATTTGTTGACCAACCAGAACAGTAACGGCTCTCTCTGCAAAATGGATGCTGCCTAAGACATTTTTTATTTGGTTCAATATAGAGTACAGTTTAAGACGTGCATTTTTTACAGAAATATCTAACACTATAGCGGCAATTAATGATTTCGCAATAAGAATAACAGCAGCTGCCAGTCCCGTGTAGTAACAACTATTTGATTATGACTTCACAGCTGATGTATTGCTGTCACGTCTTTCGGGCTAATTTACTATTTGTTTTCCAAACTAAAGTTTAATAAATCGACACACTTGTCAACGTATGGTTACAACACTGAAATTTTTTGGTAAGATTGGTCAAAACGGTTTAACCTTACCTGGGTAAGAAACAGACATGCGCAGAGCCAGACGAACACTCATGTTTGGGGTGGTCTTTGGGTGGCAGTACTCTTCACGCATGTTATTTACATTTATCGTGACCAAACATAGTTCCTTGTTGAACTTCTTGTAAACCTGAAAAACAGTACTTTTAGCAACAGGTCTTGTGTAGATAACACAAAGATCTGGTTCTTATATATATAAGTACAAGACACTGTCAAACAAAATAAATAGCACTCACTAAACCTAATGAATATCATATATAATGAATACAATTAGATTGAAGTAACAAGAACAATCGTAAAAAGATTCACATTAGAAAAAAATCGAAACAATATAATGAAAAAATATGTTCGGTGAGAGTTACAATGACATTTTCAATAACTATAACCGTTTCTAATTAGTAAAATGTAACGATAAAAGAAGATAATTTTTAGTATACATACACCAAGGCATGGTAACTACTAAACCTGTTCGAAGGTAACGTCAGGATTACCAGTCTTCCTCTCTAGCATATCACCGAAGTATTGATAGAGTTTGTTGCCAGGATGTACACCATAGCGACGTATAAGATTGGGAAGAAAACTAAAGAAGCTGCAACGGGCATCTGAAATGAAGTAATGCAAAGCAACAGTTTTCTTCATCCTCACCATACCCCTCCTTACCACCAGACCCCCTCACCCCTCTATCATAACGAACCCTTCTACCCTTAATACAACGAGCCGACCTAGCCTAGGCATAACGATTACCCTTCCGTCACATTAACAAGCCTTCCTACCCTTACTACAATTAACCCTCCCACCCTCACTATAAATGGTACACTTCCATCATCAAAACGAACATTTTTACCCTCACTACAATAAACTCTTCTATCCTCTACATAACGATTACCCTTCCATCACCTTAACGAATCTTTTTATCCTTCATATGATAAACCCTTCCACCCTCACCATGACGATTACCCTTCCATCACCATAACAAACTCCCTACCCTTAATATAATAAACCCTTCCACCCTCACCATGACGATCATAACAAACTCCCTACCCTTGCTATAAAAAAAACCTTCCACCCTCACTATAATGAAATTCCTGTCATCACCTTAAACGAGCCTTCAGACCCTTACTGCATTAAACCCTCCCACCCTCAACATAAAAATGTCCCTTCTATTACCAAAACAAACCGTTTTACTCTTACCAAAATAAACCCTTCCACCTTCACCATACCGATTACCCTTCCATCACCATAACAAACTCCCTACCCTTGCTATAATAAACCCTCACACCATCACCATAACGAATATTATTTTTTACCCTTACTATAATAAACCCTTCCACCCTCACCATAACGATTACTCTTCCATCACATTAACGAACCTTGTTTACCCTTACTATGACAAACCCTTCCACCTTCACCATGACGATTATCCTTCCATTACCAAAACGTATTTTCCTACCCTTACTATAATAAACTCTCACACCCTCATCGTAACGACTATCCTTCCAACACAATAAAGAACCTTCCTACCTTTATGACTGTAAACCCTTCAACCTCACTAAGACGATTATCCTTCCATCAACAAAAGGATCCTCTCTACCCTTACTATAATAAACCCTCCTATCATATCCATACCTATTACATGTATCCTTTCATGACCATAACGTAAAGTCTAAAAACAAACAGCATAACGATGAGACATGTGTTTCTCGCACCTCAGACAGAGATATTCCACGTTATACTCAATGCTAGATTTTTCTATCTCGTCCTATCTGTTTGATACCTTTACGTGAAAATCCCCTTAATTTTTACACTGCGATGTATTCGTCAGCGCTTTACGGTTTGAAACTGACAGTCTGCATTATAAATATTCTGTTTTGTCGTTATGTGTATTGTTTTGATGTTGTTAGATATCTGATGGTGTAGATATAATATAATTTACACTGTGGAATACGTTGTCTTCTTTGTAAGGTCGGACTGCATTTTTACGCGGAAGCATTCAAATGTAGCTTTAGTTGCGTAAAGGCCATTTTCATTTGAGGCCCGAGACGGGATACTTATAGCCTTTAGCAAAATTGAATTGGTTTTTATTCGAACTGAAAAGTGCGAAAAAAACATCAATTTAAGATAGGGTTATCTCAGTCTCGGGCTAGGATTCTGTAACATCCAAACCTCGGCTGACGCCTCGGTAAGGATTATGTTACAGAAGCTTAGCCCTCGACTGAGATAACCTGATCTCGCTCATGTACAGATAATACATTTTATTAGTCATGAAATATTGACCACTAAGAATGCGGAAATAGAATGCTTTTATGAAGTCTGCATATCCTCTTTAGGTATAACCATTGCTTTATTTTATATTTCTTATGGAGCTACAGTTGCAGTTCGCCTATTGTGGGGGTTAACGTTGTTGTCATACTGTTTCATAAAACCAATTGACATTAAATGGAAAAAAATCTGATAACGAAATAAGAAACTGACTCTTGATATTAATTCTGTTAACTGGATAGAAACAAATAATTTTACCAATACAGATAGTTTTCCATTTGTGCCACACAAAACCCCTTACCAAAGAGAAGATCACTGCTAATGTTCTCCCTCAACTGGGCTTCCATTTCGTCCACGGTATATCCAACTGCTAGAGTGGTCGCAATGATAGCACCAAAGCTGGTCCCAGCAAACCGTTTTACTTTTGGGAGAATTCCAAGTTCCTCTAAAACCTTTTTGAAAATGGAAGATCAATTATTGGCAGATTATAGATCATGCTTTATGTACAATGAAAAAATATGCAGATTTTTTTTGAAATGTTGTTATAAAGGAATAGCAGCGTGAAATATTACACGTATGTGTTTTTCTGTCATAATTTGTTCTGTTCTTTCCGTCTCCCTGTTTTGGTAATCTGTAACCAATCATGGCGTGACGTACAGGTCATTGATTACGGAAACCCCATTAGCTTCCGATCTCCGTTTGTAACCTGGGGGTTTTGTAACTAAAGAAAACACAACATTGTTATCGCGAATATTGCTGTTCCACTGTTTGATCAAACATTTTACGTACATTTCTACCAGTGAAATAGATATAAGGTTAATAGTAAAATTAAAGTTGATATTGCACTTCTATGAAGTGAAAAAAATCCACTTGTAATTTTCACACTTTATTGACCAATCAGTGAGCAGGGTTTAATGTAAAACAAAAATTAAAAAAACGGAGCATTGTCAATAGTGACGTCACAATATTCCTGATGTATTCTGACTAATTCAACTAAGTCAATGTCTGCATAAGGATAGATATTCATAATTTTTTTATGAATAATAGATATATTTCACTCATGAGTTGAATATGTTTTCATATAGTTCACTCGTGCTCTGCACTTATAAACAAAATCAAAGTATTTACATTATTCGTGAATTATAGCTGGTATTCCTCAAGAAGTTCGTCTGTTTTTAAAACGTAACATGAACCAAAAGAAACCAAACAGATAGAAGAAAACGAAAGTTTTTTGGAGTTTTGAAAAAATAGACTTTCATCTTGGTTTGCAACTCATTCCGTTCAAACATATTCTTAGAGATGCGTTACCTCGCATCAAGAAAAAACGTTTGAACGAAATGTTGTTGCATACCATCATAAATGCTAAAAGGATGCATGTTTTACCTTTGATATGTACGAGATTTTATCATCGCTAATTCTAGTTCACTCTACCATGACGTTGCTGTATTGTAACGCCTGTGAACAAACTCGGTGTTTTCGTGTATTTGTTGTTCCAAATGAGAATTATCTAATGGAAATGTGTCACGTATCATTTGGAAGTACGGAAAACTCGCACTTTCTGTCTTACCTTCACGCCTCCGACGTGAGCAGAGCCTTTGCTGCCCCCTCCCTCAAACACTAGGTTCTCAAACGGGTAATCGCGATCCTTAAGGAAGTCAAAACGCATCTCCTCGCATTTTTTGTTGCACTTCGATGTTCGCTGCTCTGAAATTTCAAAATTGACTGAAGCTTGATTTTTCCAACAATTGACAGCAATATGTCCCGGCATACATAGAAACTGACTATTGACTTATCATAACGTCACTGAACCGTTCGCAAAAGGAAAAATATCGATGATTGAGTTGAAGCGAAAGCTGAAATAGTAATTGATATCTTCATCTATAAAATCCCAGTTAGCAATTATATATAATTACAATCTATATATTAAAGATGGTTATGTTTCATGAACAATTATTTCTTCTCTAGCACGAAGGGACGATGCTATTGACAAATACTGTAGAATCGTGTATTTTTGTGGGGTTATAATTTCGTGGGTTTCATATACTTGCCTGTTTCAAGGACATTATATTTTGATGATTTATGAATTTCCTCTATCTCTATCATACCAAATTTATGTTTTTGTGGGGATTTAATTTCGTGGATTTTTGTTATCCACGAAATAAACGACTAAAATTTATGATTTTACAGTAATGTCATTGTAACATGTGTAATGTCGTGTTATTGAGACAGCAAACTGACCTGCAAAATATGTGTCGTTTTAAAAGACAACAATGAAATATTTTCTAAATCTCTAGGGGAAAAAAACATAACTCTCTCATTCCCAAATATAACAAGCAGACAGAGGCCACTAATTAGCTGTTGTTCCTATCAGGAACACAGACAATATCAATTAATTTCGACAAAGCAACGCTGACGAGGTATAATGAGCATACCTAGCGCGCGACAGTCACTATAGGGTGACTCATTAAGATATGAATCATCATGCTGCTGACACTATATTCAGCACAGTTGTATGTGAGGAGGAAGTTTAAAATAAATAATTAAAACTCAACGGTCTGTCCCTTAACCCTCAAAATCAATAGGTTTCCGTTTAAACCCAACTCGATAAGATTTGTAAACGATTTTACTAAACCGACCCGTTAATTACCAGCTAAAAATGATTACCATATAAGAATGCGGCATATCGTGTTATTTGTCAATCTTACGAAACTTGTGAATTATTAAGAGTTGTTTTATATTTTATATGATGCAGTTCAGTAAAGTTGTTTGGGTTGGTCATTTGCAAGCAGTTATTCATTTGTCAACTGCTCAAATAATTTAAAAACGATGTTTCTGTTTTCTTTTTAAACACATATAAACACATAACGGAAGGGTACGTGCACGGTAATCTGTTTTATGTTTTTACTATACATATGTATACTACGTAAGTGTAGTTAAAAAAAGTTTTATGTCACTTCCGCATATATTAAATAAATGTAGAGTAAAAAAGGTAGAGAGTACGAGACTCTGTAAGATAATATTATAAATAACCGACTTACCTATTTGTTTTTCGATATCTTTTTCATCTTCTTCCGACAGAAGGGAATCAAAATTAAGACGTGTGTCTTCTCTCGTCCAAGTGCTGTGGTTTCCACCCATGTTATCGTTGTTAAAACAGACTAAAAGTCTGATCAACCCGATGGAGATCTAATCCTGTGTATTTTCAAATGGCAAACATATACAACTGGTAAGATATTAGTATGTTGTGTATGATATTAAAATTAATATTAAAACAACAGAAATGTCAATGTAACACATTTCCTTGTGATTTATGTAGTGGAATACAAAACGTCGGCAACAAAACATTTTAAAATTGTATTTCGAAGGCTGTTTTGACTTAAATGAATTATTTTCTCAATATTTCCAAATCCCGGGTTATGTATTCCGCCATTGCATACAAACGTTTGCTGATTATATCTATTCTACCACGTACAATGTAATGAGAATGTGATTTTGTGTCTAACTGATTGCGCATGCATTTTGCAAGGCGACCTATCTGATAAAATTGTTTTCATTAGTATGATCCTTGGTATGTAATGCCTTTGTCTTCTTTTCACAACAAACTGTAGCTGTGCTTTGTTGATAATTTCTAACGCTGAGGACAGTTTTGTTAGTTTGCTTTTAATTTGAAATGGTCATATTTGACTCATATCCTTTGACTCATCGTCAATATTCAAAACATTGTAAACAACCAAAGTAGACGCATCGTTCCTACTGCCTGAGCGTGACAGTGATACACCCGATATACAAGTTTGAGTCTGAAACCTCTACAAGATTCATATTTCAGTGACAATTTGGTTTTTAATCCGGTTTTAATATATCTAGAGGTAAATAAAAACTTTTGTTTATTTGGTTGTTAGTTAACCATCAAATATCCACACAAACAAATGCGCTTACTCTCATTTGACAAAAGAAAACAGTCCACGGCTCTCTCATTTACATCTGCAAAACGGGATGATTTTGTAAGAGCAGTTCGCGTTCATAGTTTGTTTGAATATAATGCATGCATACAGGGTTCCTTACAGGAACACATCTAACAATAACAGGGACACTTTAGAAATAGCCGAACCACATCTTAAAATTAGACTTAATGCGTGTGAGATATAAGCAACACTTCCT
>JAUMHH010176195.1:0-15550 GCA_032359455.1 Chlamys rubida
CTCACAAACAAATGACGTAACAATCAATACCTGCTCACAAGAGAAGATAACTCTGCAATACGCAAAGACGGAATAGGTTTAAGGATAAGCTTTCTATTTTGTTTTGGTAATGGGTAACCTAAACAAATAAGAAAGCTAAAATTCATATTTATAGCATTTCCTTCATTTATAATATTACCCTGCTTCATATTTGTCCACGTCAATGTTGTAAAAACAAAAATTTAAAAAAAGGAAAGAAAATTAAGATCAAGTTTAGTTACAGCTACAATACTAGAACCATGTTGCTGAAAGCATGGTTAGCTTAACGAAAACTGAATGTAAAACTTTCATCTTGAATAGTATCAAAACTGTTGAAATCTAGAATTAAACCTGCATGCATAATAATCCAAAACTATCATATATACACTACAACAACAAAAATATTCATAATTCTTCAGATACTTCTCAAAAAGAGTATTTAGGAAATTTGTGTTGGAGACAAATTAAGTTCATCATGATTTGAACAACCGGATACTCCTTTCATATTTTGTAACATCACTCCCTCCAACAATTAATTGTGTTTGGACTTGTGCAAGTCTATGCGACTACACTTGTGTATACATACATGTACACACTGTTAATTGTATATGCCCCATTATATTCACGTTATATATTATGCATAACTGATCATAGAGAATAAATACATGGCTGGCTCACCATGTATAAAAGTTACAGATTCAACAAAAAATGTAGTTTAACCAGTTACCTAGAGTAAAAGTAAACAATTACAGTATTTACCAAACATTTAAACCCACTAAGTCATGCTTGCGTGCAGCGTTACCCTACCTGTGTCAAGTTGATCTCGTTTGTTTATCTTGCCATTGTTGGCGACCTCTATCTCCTGTTCTGATAGGACGTCTCTATCTGTCTCTGTCGATACAATTATTAATGTAAGCGACAAAAATCGGTTTAAGACTTTTGATGTCGTCGTTTAAAGTCGTTACAAGGCTTGTTAACAACTTCGCTTTCCCTAATGACAGTAATGTCACTAATGACTCGGTGTGTGTAGAAACCGATACAAGGGAGATAACTCTGATATAAAAATACACACGGAAGCACTTAGTAACCGGATCTGGGTGAGCCATATGGTATATATATGCCTTGTCCAGGCTACACACACGTGCAGTTATATTGTTCGTAGTGCCACCGGTGTATGTATCATTCACGTAAAAGGTACCTAGAATCTAAATAAATGTTATTTAATACAATTGGCTATACAGTGCCAGTTTTCTAACGTAATTAACACATTTACATTTTCCGGATCACATTTAATAATGCCTCAATTATCTTGCTGAGGGCCATTCTGAAAAAGTTTTTCTTTTTAAGATGCACCCAAAAGACTTTTTATTCTCTTGCTCAATATCCATCTAATAAATGAAGGGCATGCGGAGGGTTAAATGAGAGGAAAACAAGTTTAAAAGAAAGAGAGAATGCCGCCTCTAGCTACTATAGAACTCTTCCAGATGTTAAACCATAAAATTCAAAATTGTCAACACGCATGACTCATTTTTTTCGCAAGTGTAACATGCACAGTAAAAGTTTGAACGATTTTTGGACCCAAAATAGAAGTAATTTGTATAGACTTCTTATGAATAAAACCAATCTGATTAAAATAATGTGTTACGTGACTTCGATTGATCACTACGTCCAGGCGTAGTACATACTGGACGTAGTACATAGTCATGTAACAGGTGACTTTAATCAGACTGGTTTACGAACAAAATAGTTCTAGCAACAGGGCTAGCTTCGGCGTACACACCAAATATGTGCGTAACACTGCATGTGTGTCAGCGTTTCATCTCACAATGAAAGCTGAAGTAAGTAGTTATCTTGAATTGTTTAAGAAACCCAGCAGCAAAATAGGCACGTTAGTTTTTACCAAAAAAAGGATGCACAGCAACATTGATATATCTATGGGATATTTTTATCGCTTGAACGAAAATTTGGATATTTTTATTACTTGAACGAAAATCAATTAACAACTTTATCATACAATTTTGTACTTTCCTTTAATTAATTGATAGAAAAGTCATGTCTGCAATCATTAGATAAAACATTAATATATATGTTCAGTCATGTTGGATGTCATCCTATATACTCCAGTGGTTACGCTCACTTACCCTCTCTAGAATGCTCATGACCAGAAATGACGCGAGCCAATTGCTAATTGTAACCGATTATGAAATGAAAAAAAGTTTGACAAGTCTACAAGAAAGATGAGGATATTCTTTGGAGACATGACGGAGAGGTTGGATGATATAAATTGTGAAAATTCTCTGGCAAGCCACAGGGTGGCGAAATGTCTTCTCCATGTGTAAGTGGAGAAAAAGGAAAAGGAGGGGCCATGTGATGCCATACTGGTAATTTACAGTTTTATTCACTTCGATGTACATTTTTAAACTCGTTATTAACGCTCTACATTGCAATTTTTAAAATCCCTGAAAAGGTACTATATATGTAATCTTTTGAACTACACAAATAAACCATATGACGATGGTCCCTAGTTCCTTGTAGTTTTGTTTAGTCTTTTGAATACTTATTTCTATGAAACGCATGGGTTTCCTGCATTAAATAAGATGACAATATTAATATTTTTATGATTAATTTGTGATGTTATTTTTTGCCTGGAAGAAAGACCATTGAACAGTCTTAAAAAGGTACAACATTGTACATTTGATAGTGAAAGAGATGACAGTACATCAAAGAGGTAACAACATTATGCATTCATTCGATACAAAATATTTTATTGAAAACAATAGGGATTTGAGCACAACTTCTCACAACTAAATAGATCTTACTCCAATAATACAATATACAATAATTTTATATAACACTTTGTGGTAATGTTTAAACATATTCTCATTGTAATTTGATAATAACAAAAACAAAATGCGAAGAAGGAGGAAGGAAAGAGGAATAGGAGGGGCCCTGAGATGTTTAGATTGCAAGGCTGTTTTAACCTTTTTGTTCACTTCATGAACAGCTGTACAGCAAGTAAAATATCAACATTTGTTTGGAACCGAAGGTTTGCATCTCACCACAGAATAGTGTCGAGACGAGGGTATGGCTGATTACCAATGTTCAAAATATTTTGAAATATCGGACTTTTATAAGACTGAAAATAAGACTGAACATCACTTTACACGTTTAACATTTAGACAGAAACGTTTCATTTGTTATAAAGTCTGGTATACATAAACACCTTTCAAAATTTCATGAGGTAGAAACTGCGTGGCAAAATCTTAAATATCTTTATAAAAAGTACATTCAATTATAGATATTTAACAATGTAAACTTAATTCAACTAAAATGGCAAGACTCGGCAAATATGAGATTTGGTATATGCAATTTAAACAGGCAGAGCGCGATTTCAATTAAAAACAAAACAGCCCAAGATTAAGTTGGCAAGTGTATGAATACTTCAAAATATAGTTACACATGTACATTTGCATGGACTAATCGCTCACTTTGAAAAACACCTCATTAAAGTTAGTCAACTTACATGTTAGCGCCTCGAATTAAAAAATAGCTCATTCACAAATATGAGTTTGTGAGTGACAGCTGTCAATGTTATGAACTCGTTGACTGGAAATTGTCATCGTTGGCGCGTCAAACGACGTTGTCAAACCATAAGAATATGACGTGAAATACTAAACCAAATGATTTTTCTTGCTATATTTCACAAGAAAAGCTTTGCTCGAGTATTTTAGTACATGAATACCAACAGTATTTTTATCAATATAGAAAAATATAAAATTTAAATTCACCATAAAACCGTACACAATAAAACCTGCTCCTGTGACAACCCCTATTGAGAGACCACCTGTGTTAATAGAAAAGTTTTGATGTTCCTCATTGTATTGAGTTCATTGTTAAAGGGACCTGTATTAAGAATCACACGTGTTAAAAGCCCAGTTTTTAAACTCTCTTCATACAGGTTTGACAGTTTTCATTCTTAAAATTTATAGTTGTTTCTGAAAAGGCATTCATAGAGCTAAACACTATCGCAAGAATATTTGAGTTTTGTTTCGTAGGAAGAGTAACTCCCCTTGCCTTGTATGACAAGTCGGTCTTTGTAGAGGTATGCTGTTGCATAGGCGTCCATTTCTTGACTTTCTATTGTCCCGGCAAATGTCACGTGCAGTATACCGGAACTGTCAACATGACTTCCGCCCTCATGATAATGTCCGGCAAAGTAGCAGAGAACGCACGTGCTGTATGTAGATATTGCTGCCATGATTTCTGTGTAGTTCAAACATAGAAACATGCCGTCTGCACTCTGTTCACAAATAGGGACGTGACCTAAAAGGAAAAAAATAATGAAATTATAAAAATATAATTATCGAGCATGTTTCTGAGACCAGACGATATCCTGATGTTGAAGTTATTCCCTCTCTCTGTTTGATAATAAATTTCAATTAATTCATAATTGGATTTGTTAATTAAAAAAGTATGCCAGGAAGCAATGTTGTCCTCTCTGCGTTTGTCCATCATGGTGGTTCTATTACCGTTACATTGTTGTTACGTTGTGACCGTAAACAAATAAAGGACAGACCCCGTATGTAGTATTTACAACTACATGTTTATTGCTACATGGCTATGGTGCCTTATGTTGGTTACAGAGTACAGGGTTAGTATACCTGTGACAGTAATATCCATGATCAGGGCCTGGGCTGGCGTTGTGGTCGTAATCAAAATAAGGACAGACTCCGTATGTAGTATTTACAACTAATATGTATTGCTACATTGCTCTGATGATAATGATACTGTTACAGAATACAGGGCAAGTATACACCTGTGTAAAATCCATGATCAGGGCCCTGGCTGATAAGCCTTGACACGATTGCAGTTAATTAAAATACAGACCTGTCTCACTCAGATCTTATAACATTCGTAATGTATAATGACTTGACATTGCATCTGTGATCCGAATTGTTACTATCTCTGTCAAGCTTACTAATTTAACGTGGCATTGAATACTAAAATTATTTTACCTACTTAATGAATTTTATTGAACAATAATACCAAGCCTTACCCATTATGATGACGTTTTCTTGTTCTTCGGTAGCTCTTTGTAGGGTTTCTTTCAGCCATTCCAGTTGAGAATCGGAAACCAGTCCATTAAATTTGACGAACCGACGTCTTGTTCCTTCTAATCCATCTGGGTTGTATAAACTCTTATTTGGATTATGCTTTAAAATAAGTTCGTTGGCTTGTTTGTACCCGGCAGAGTCTTCTGGTAGTCCCAGCATGCTTATTTCATAACAATTCAGCACCACAACTTTCAACTTCCGGTGTAGGTTGAAAGAATAATAGGACTTTCCATGTGGGCATGCGCACTGAGGCATGCTACCACTGAACAGAACGGATCTCATGAGTTCTTCCTGTGTGAAGTTGAATAATTCGTGGTTACCCCACGTGTGGTAAACCGGACCCGGAAACACGTTTAACACATCAATAACTGACGACAGCGCACTTCCGGAGGCTTTCTGTGGCTTGTTGAAACCGTCGATGATGTCACCAAGCTGAAGAACACAATCCACACCCTCGGCTGTCCAGTTGGCGACCGCACGTTCAAGTAAATCGAGAGATTTCCTGTAATATCTCAGTCGAGTTTTTTGGAAATTGTACTTTTCCTCCAAATCGCCATACTGGACATCAGCAATGATGCCGAATGTACATAACGCGTCACTAGAGCTACTGGGTGATTTGGGGCATTGCTGCGCCATGCTTCTGGAAAACAATATTTAAAAGTTATATACAATTAGAAATGATACAAATCCTAAATACATCATGGTAAGATATACTAATATATATATATATGTCCACCCCTACAAGTAAATATAACTTTACTTCTCTACAGCTCTTAACTGGTATTGCACTCTGTGTATATTGCAGTGGTCAGGTCACCACGCTCTGTTGGTCATAGAAATAACTTTTCTATATTTATCACAGTTTTGAGAAGAAAAAAACACATCTAAAAGATAATACCGATGTCCGCAATCAGAAATCAAACACACACTGACACATGTGTTTGGGTAACCTTACATGTTTGGTAGGATCCGACACAGTTGTACAGGGTCTTATATGTGTGTAGAGATATGGTCATGTTTACGAGTGTTTGTTTATATACCTTATACACCACACAAATTCCACTGCCACGTCACGGAAAATGATTCAACGACAGGTAGATTTCACAATCGTTTGGCAATTGAAGGGAGACAACTCTTATCCGCTAATGGATAAGTGCGTGGTTCGTCTCCTAACCCCATGTATCCAAGAGAACCCGGATTTTCTCTGCACCAGCCAATTATATCATTATTTTGTTTGAGTGGTTTTTACGACCGCTTCACTACCCTGTAGTTCGATTATCCAGCAGACGACCATGGCATTGTTTCAAACCATGATATTAACACAGAAAATACCCAGAAGTCTCCATCATATGTTTGAACATAATTCATTCACAGGTACTAGCCTCGTCTGTCAATACACCTATATCTATAGATGTATCGACAGACGAGGCTAGAGCCTGTGGTTTATTATCTCTCCATTGATACAACACATTTGTTGTGCCTCAAGTTTAAGCGGGGACCGGGTTTGGGGTGTAGCCCGAGCTAAAGACATTGTCATTGCGAGATAAATTATTGTATAACTCGTCGACATTGTCAGCACTGCTTGCTAACTGGTCATTCGGCCTTACCAGTTGAACATTAGTTAACTTTGATTTGGTCCCAAAGTTGTTGTTGTAAGTTATTTCATTAATTGGGACTTATTCACATATCACAGTGTTTGGTTTCAAATTGTAATACAAAGTCATCATATAGCTAATTAATGGATTTGATACCCGAATTTGGCGCATCATTTCTTATGTTATTTCAATACGTCAACGATCTTGCAGTGGTAACAAAAAAACCCCCACTTATGGCTACATATTATACGTGTATATATTAGAC
This sequence comes from Chlamys rubida, assembly GCA_032359455.1. Taxonomy (NCBI): domain Eukaryota; kingdom Metazoa; phylum Mollusca; class Bivalvia; order Pectinida; family Pectinidae; genus Chlamys; species Chlamys rubida. The sequence goes on from JAUMHH010176195.1 coordinate 6,993, forward strand.
ACTTCATATTTTAAACCTCCGGATCAACACACACTGTTTTCCCCTATACTGAACCTACACAGGAGTGCTATATACCATCTGCCGTTATAAATCACACATATAAACAAGACTCGCACGAGACGGCTTTAAATCAACATTAAAACAATTTTATTTTCATTTAAAACGAATTTAACAGTACGTATAATTTTCGTTGGGTAAAACATTTCTTACAAAACATTAGAAATACAATTACAAATCAATACCGTTATGGCAATGTCAAATAATACCTGTGATATATCATATAGCTATACAATACATAGTCTCTTAATAAATCTGTTATGCTGGATATGTACATGCACTGGGACGTAGATCGATTTATTTGTAATATTAAAACAAGTGGTCTCCTCTACTAAAAATCTATTGAGACCAGTATTTCCTATATATTGCAAATAAGGGGATTCACACCCCTATGGATATGCTATACAATCACATATTTTGGGGGGTGTAAACAAATCCTTAGACGACTTTTTCAAACCCCAATTTCAACCATGCTTACCTAAAATATTAACCGCATGGGGAAATTTTGATGAAAACATACTAAAATAATGGTAGTCATTGAGAAGGAGTGTGGGGTGGGGGATGGGGATCTAATCTTTATAAAGATAGTTAAATGTTTGAAATAACTGGGACAGATACAAACATGTTGCTCCATTTCATCCCCTCACGAAGTTTTCAATCTGTAGGAAACAGGTACACACATATTTTGACAGGGCCGGAGTTTATTCACACAAACTTTTTCTTCTTATAATCAACACATTTTTATTGGATATCATAATATTAATGGTATAATAAAGAATTCTTACCTGATGTATTGCAAATCATAGACCAAACAAAAATAATGGTAGAATTTAAAGTGTGAGGGAGGTATAAACGTAGATAAAACATTAAACTTCATACAAATCAAGACTTACTAAGTGGTAAAATTAAATTACTACTAATTACACGAAACTGAAAATTTACGTAGGGTTAGAAAGGCATGCTGATAGGTACTATAAACATTCAATTTGGTAAAATATTTTACAATTATTTTATCACACTTTTATGCAATACAGCTTAATTTACTCCAATAAAATAATCAACATACACAAGTAATTTCATGTCAAGGTAGTGAAACGTTAAACACGTTCTATATATTTGGCCTGTGCATCTTAATAAGTACAATATATTATAAACACCTAACGTAATACTATGAGATCACTTTGCCATATTTCTAAAATAACCACATGAAATGACAAATTACAAGACTTTGGACTTAAAAAATACTGACACAAATTAGAATAAAAATAATCATTGAAGTGTTCTGAAATGAGATCACGAAAAAAATAAAAAATACCATAATTAATGTAATACCTCTAAAATAATACTTAATAATCACTTTCATATCAGCTATAATTTACGACACTTGCACACTAATACTGAATTATCCATCTAAAGCTCAGTACCAAGACATATACAGATACTACTAGTGTTTATGTCTCTGTCAACACAAAGGAACATAGAACAGTTTGATTTGTTAAGAACAAATTTGGATTTAAATACATAAGCTTTAAAATAGTGTTGATGTAATTCTGTAAAATCAAAAATAATTGTTCTTAAAACCTAAATCGGCAAAATATTTTTTTTTTAAAGAACTTGTATTTTTATGATTCTGTAAAAAATACATAATATTGTTGCTCTTTAATTGATGAATATGAAGTTGGTATCATCATAATACATTCCAAACCAGACTACCATACTGTTAACATATTCTATGAATCACCTATAGGATATCTGAGTTTTGTTTCGAAGGACGGGTAGCTCCCTTTGCCTCGTATTACAAAGCTGTCGTTATAGAGGTAGGCTGTTGCATGAGCCTCAGATTCCAGACTTTCCACCGTCCCCGGAAACGTCGCGTGAAGAATTCCGGAAGTGTCAACACAACTTCCGCCTTCGTGGTCGTGTCCGGCAAGGTAACACAGTACACACTCGCTGTGAGTTGTTAGTATTTCCTTAACGTCGTTATAGCCATAAAATAAACACACCGTGTCTGCACTCTCCTCGTGTACGGGTAAATGACCTACAAAATAAAGAATATGCTTGATTTTAACGTTTTATTGTAATCCGTTTATTACCATTATATTTGTATGAACCATTCATCAATTTCTTGAAATAAAAAATGATTTAGTTTTCAAATAAAAGTTATATCGCACATATAATCTATATTCTTTAGGGAAAATATTTTCCGGATTCAAAGCTTAATTTTCTTCTCCATCTTTACCGACTGTTTCTAATGTTTTGGAAATTTTTAAACATGCTTTCTTGCTTTTAAACAGGCATTGTGCCTGTATGCATTGACATTTCCGGATACAGATTTGGCTAAATGAAACATGTTACACTGTTTTTGTATCACTGTACATCGTAACCATGAACTCTATCACCACTGTATACCATAACGGACTTATCCAGATCAAGGCATGGTAGAGTTTATTAAAGTTAAATATGGGTCAAATGGTTAAAATAAATTTCCATGAACATGCTACTGACTCTCTGACAGTACATACTCAGGAACAAAATAACTGCTCTTAATATATTAACTGTCTGATTATGTGAGTCATATACTAAAAGAAGCAAAACATATAACGATTAGATCCATACCCATCACGATGACATTTGTTTTGCTTTCTCTGGCCTCGTGTAGGTTCTCTGTCAGCCACTGTAGTTGTGAGTTGGACGGGGTACCGTTGAACTTCACAAATCGTCGTTCTGTTCCTATAAGCCCTTCTGGTGAATTAAGATCGCTGTTCGGATTTCTTTCTCTGAGTAATGTTTCTGCTTCTGTGTGATCTGCAGATCCTTCCGGTAATCCCAGCATGCTTATTTCGTAACAATTCAGAACTAAAACTTTCAACTTCCGGTGTATATCGAATGAGTAGTAGGATTTTCCCTTTGGACATGCGCAATCAGGCATGTTACCACTGAATAGAACGGATCTCATGAGTTCTTCCTGTGTGAAGTTGTATAGTTCATGGTTTCCCCACGTGTGGTAAACCGGACCCGGAACCAGTTTAAGCACTTCCGTCACCGTTGCTAGGGCACTGTCAGAGGCATTCTCAGCTTTGTTGAACCCGTCGATGATGTCACCAAGTTGAAGGACACAATCGACCTTCTGCGCTGTCCAGTCTGTGACGGCCCGTTGTAACAAGGTCAAGGCCTTTCGATAAAACCGTAAACGTGTTTTGGAGAAATTGTAGCGATCCTCCAAATCAGCATATTGAACATCAGCGATAATGCCAACTTTGCATACGGGTTCTTTGTGATTTTGAGGTGTAGAGGCAGGTGCACCGTTTGTTAACATATCCAAGACTACGTTGCCCTGAAATAAAGAACAGAATTCTTTCAGAAGATCGCAAGACCGAAAACCCCGTTCGCTACAAAACAATGGCAATGATGCACGGACATCAGCAGACTACGTGTAGGTCAAGACACTTCTTCGCACGTTTGTGGGGTGTAATTATCAATGTATAATATATGTGTTTGTAGTCTCGTGCTTCATGACGTTTGTAACGTTTATGTGTATAAAATCCCGTTATAGATTGATAATCCAATTGTTCAGCTGTATATACATGTCAATAAATAATAAAGTAGGCTACCTGAGTAACTGGACAACGTATGCTTACATGTGTGAGCTAGTGAACACAGCAGCAGTACTAGAACTCGGATAATAAAGATGCCGTAAGATCGGTTAGAATTTGGTTGGGAATTTGTGAGACTCTGTGACCTCACAGTTTCGTTGTATTTTTGGACAATTACTGGTACCATGACTGTAATATCATGTTGTTCCCGAATCTTGTAACATTTTAAATTGCTTGCTTACAATTTTAAGATCTAGCAAACAGTATACTGTTGTAGAAATAATAAACTCATATTATTCGTATCGTATTACTAAACTTATATTATTCGTATAGTTCCGTGTGTATCTCCTTTTATTATCTCTAATGTTTGTCAGAGATGTTAAATTTAATCATCTTGCTGAATGTCTATGTGTGGTACTGGCACTACACTATGTTTACTATCTCAGTGAAATTTGACAAATAATTTCGGTCAAATGTTCACAATTTTCTGACAAGTCAAACACCTTCCAAACACTGGTTCCTGTCTGGAAAAGGTTGAAGTATTCGGAAAAAATCTATCCTTAAAAGTTTCAAACTAGGAGGAGAAAAGCTTGTCGAAAAATGAAGGTTCTAATACAATTGTACTAGCCCCCACATAAAACAAATAGCCCCAGGTATAGTATGATTTTCTGTGTAAGTTAAAGGGACATTTTAACATGGGACTATACTTCTACCACTAAGTGACCACCGTCATTAGGTTGACTATCCTGTCACTATATCTCTTCCCATCATCAGTATCAGTACCTTGATTCACCGAGACAATTACACTCAATCTCAGCCTGACTTGTACCAGGAGTAAGAAGATAACTGACCTTTGAAACACCTGTAGCAGACTGTGATATACACAATCTCAGATCAGGTGTAAGAAGAAAACTGACCCTTGAAACACCTGTAGCAGACTGTGATATACACAATCTCAGCCCGACTTGTACCAGGTGTAAGAAGATAACTGACATTTGAAACACCTGTAGCAGACACGTCTTCAAACGTTACTGTAAGCTTATATTACAGTAATAGTCTCTGTTAATTAACACTGTGCTATCTATTAATATCATCAAAACAAAGATCTAGAAATATTCACTTATGGACAACAAACTCCTTTCATATCAGATTTGAAAAACAGGATGGAAATAACTCGCCTGTTTACATATTTGGTACAACTCAACTTGACATTCAGTACAACCTGAATATTGAATGCACGACATACCTGACAAGGAGACTGTGTATTTCCCCGCACGTTACGGTAGAATTCGGACACAACCTGACGTACACTCACAAACAACAGCGGGAGCTCATATGTGACAGCTGCCCTACACACCCACTTCATTCAAAGTTCACTACGTACCGGCCCAACTCTCAACTCGGACTTTGTTGTGGTTGCTTGCTTCAGGTCGGTAGTGTTCCGGTAAAGGGAGGTAACTCTAACATCTTTATGTGCCAAGTATGTTTGAAAGGCCATTGAGTGACAGTCTTGAGTGACATTATTATGCGTCTGCCATTGATTGCTAAATTTATTCATTATTTCGAGTCATTATCATATCAGATAATACGATTACGCTTCAATAAACCCTGTTATAGTTGAGAATTATGTAGATATATAGATTTATTTATTTAAGTCCTTTATTTTACAACTTTATCAGATATATATACACACTTTTGTACCTTAAAGTCAATCAAAATCACTAACATATATATATACACAACAAACAAGAACTGTTTTGTTAACAAAATACTTTAAACACCATTCATATACCGTGCCTAAACCACATTGCGCGGTTCATTTGACAGTATTTCCTAACTTATCAAGCATTATTCAGTTCTTTAATTTTTATGAGTTCAATTATAATACATATAGTCTGTTGCGATAATATTTCGACATAGTCTCCTCATCTAATCATATTTTTTTGCACATTGCAATATGGTTAGTACACAAGGACGACAAGAATGATTATTGAAATATGCATACATACATTGTTGTTTATACATATACTATTTCATCAAAAATAAAAATAATTAAAACAAATAAATAAATTTCAGAAATTAAACGTAATGTTCAACTTTGTGGAGGTCACACTGAATAGAGTGCAGACAACCACACACAAAATTAAAAAAAAGGTTACCTGTCAAGAAAGTTTGAAACGAATTATGTCAAGTTGAGGTAAATGCTATCAAATAATAGTGAACAAAACCTGCACCATTAGAAGTTAAAAACAGAGTTCAACTGACTGCCGCTTCAGATATAATAATTTCAAAAATTCTTCAAAATATTTCTTAAGGGTATGAAATAGTTAACTTTTATAGAAACCTTGGAAAGCCAGCGGTTAGGCTTTTAAATTCGAGGATGTGTTAATGGGTTAAATCTGACAGTGCAAGTTAAAAAGCTTTCAATTGGGATTTTTTTTCTGGTTTTGAGATCTTCCCCAGTGACAATCTCTTCTGGCTGTGGTATCCAAGGAAGCGCCGACATTTTATAATGTACTTGCTTGGTAACGAGTATGCGTTTATTTTAATTTTAATTTTTTTTTCTTCATGCAAATATTCATATAGTAGATTATTTCACTTCAGGCGTAATGAACAAGTCATTTTCTAATTTCTCAACAATATTTTTCTACATTTATATTTATATTCTAGTCCGGTAATATAGGAGCACTTGACACGTGATTCCTTTTCAGAACAGTAATATATAAGCCCGCTGACACGGTATGCAAGACATGCAGCTATATTAAAACAATCAGGAGTTCAGTTTTTGGTTGCCCTTTATATGTAGGTCCATGCAAAATATGTGTGCTAATCACCAAAGTCGAAAACATGATGCATTTTTACTATATTTGTTTTAGTATTTATCCTGCATCGATTTTATTGCATTTATTAAAAAATGTTTTAGTTTTACTGTATTAAGAAACGGTGATTTATTATGACAAATATGTTTTACAGTTTTTTAACTTCTAAAGAGAATAGCATACACGTTACGTAATCTTTCGTTCAAGCAACCTCGTACACTGACAAGTTCACCTCGATCAGTTACAATATACAAGACAAGATGACAGAGGATTTAGTATGCATCGTAAATAGATAATCTTACACGAGTGTCCACGTCATATTGAGTTTATTAAACGAGTTCAATAGTTTGATATGACACGAGAATTTAATGCTGAATTCTATTTTTCACATAGCATTCATAATTTGAAAACACCCTTCAAACACAATTATGTGTTCTGCAGCTGACTCCATATAGTTAAAACCAAAGTACTCAGATAATAATATTGTGGTTCCGCGCAGTGCAACATAGTTTCCTATTTTTGATTTAAAATAAATGAACAGTTTTAAAATGCAATGAAAATAATAATAACAAAATAAACATTTCAAATTCACTTGATTAACAGTAAATGTATCGTGTGGTATAGTAAATAAAAGTAGTACCTTAAGTGGCGTAGGAATATGTTCCCACGGTTTTGACCAATCGCAGCACTTTTAGGTTTTATTAAACGTGTGTAATACCGTATTTACGACATGGCCGTATGACATAGTAAAATGGGTCAGCTAGGTAATAAATCACATATATAAACATAATCTATGTTGGGTTGTTCCGTAACCACAGGAAGAGGATTGAGGTGGTAGAGGCACGGAAAATAACTTTAAAGAGAAAATACACAATGTCTGGATACAGAATTTTCCATAAACGCCTTCAACACAAATTACTCTTTTCGCAAAAATCTCTGCTTGTCAACGTGCAGACTGCTATTTCGCTTGGGAACGGTTATCGCGATGGCGTAATCCTTTGATCCTAGTGGGATTACCACGCGTGTAGCTGTCTGATGTTTTCAATCGCTAAATGTACTTTTACACGTCAGTATCGACTATGTTCATAGAAACAGACAGATCGAAAATAAGACCATTTTGTGAGTGTTGCAGTTGTTGATACTCTTCGCATGTAAGTCCTTTTGTTTTTTGCATTTGGTTTAGAGTCCTATAAACAGCCAAGGTTACTAAAGGACGTGCTTCCATGTGTGTAAAGTATGCGTGTTGATGTGTACATATATGTGCGTTGAAGGAGGCGTGTAGTGTATTTACCCCTTTGTGATAAAGCGCGGATATGATGCCGACTTTAATGTGCAACATCACTGAAAGCACCCAGCACAGTATTTCAACCGGTCACATTATACTGACAACGGGTGAACCACCTTAAATGTTGAACGATCAACAGGGAATAACAACTACCTTTTCTAAGGACTTTGGTATGTCCTGGCCCCGGAACAAAACACATGCCTTCCTCTCTTGAGCGAACGTTCAACACTAAAACGACAAGTGAGGCAAACGTCCATTTAATAAGTGAAACTCAATATATCAACACACAGAGCAACCTCGGTAATAACGGCTTTCCACGAGGAAATATATTGACGGAACGACCCAAATCATTTTCGATATTGTTCGCCTTACACAGTTAACGCAGAGCAGATGTCGATTGTAAACATAAACGGCCCCTCCGATGCGATCCTAATCAGATATAGGACGTTTAAGATAAAATAAGTGACAGTGACTTGTCCATCGAGAGCATGCCTCGTTGAAGAATAATAGCCAGTCCGCAGACGTTGTGCAGAGTCTATCATAAAATCGCCCCAGTCGAGCTTGGCTCACCAGAATATTGATTTGTTATTATTTTGAAAGCAATTCGAAGTTTTTGCTTTTTATTGTCGACAGTTTGATAAAATATATGGCCGATCTAAGCATATAAACCCCGACTAAGTTACCATATGTAATTCCATTACTTTTATACTGGGTCTCGGTTGGGCATTTGGCGAGCAACTGTAAGATTTATGTCCACCATATTTAATTGTATTCTAGATATGCCAGAAGGAAAAAGTCGGCTAG
>JAUMHH010176206.1:0-15549 GCA_032359455.1 Chlamys rubida
CAAGTTTCAGTTCAATCGCATGTGAATAACTTTGTAAAAAGTGGAGTTTAACGCAAATGTTGATGTGGCCGCCGCCGGAAAAGCAATACCTTAATCTCGCTTTCCTCGACTATCGTCGAAGGCGAGACAAAAATGGACAACAGAACTGTGGCACTCACCATTAGTGTTGCTTTCATTCTCATGCAGAGAGCTGAGTATATGTCCAGGATCTTCTTGAAACTGCAAGGAAGAAATAATTAATCTATTATATTAACATGATATGATGAAAAATCAGTTTTCAACTGTTTCTCACAATTTGACATTTAAAAAGCAGAAAACTTTCATCCTGTCTACATTTCTGATATACACTAAATCTGATTAATTAAACATTTTCTGCTTAAGTAGGCAGAAATTACAGCATGTTTCTACTGTGGATATGTTCTGTACTTTGATTTTTTTTTACCATTGGAGCAACAGCGGACTATATTTCTGGAAAAGATCATGGATCTTTCTTACTTATATTCAGACACATAATTATCTAATGTGTAAAATAGTGTTTCTTGCCCCATCACATCTATTTGTTTTCACACACTCTGGTAAATATAACATATAAAAAGTTGGTGAGAGTAAAGCTAATTTTCTCTTGATTTGGTGAGAGTAAAGCTAATTTTCTCTTGATTTGGTGAGAGTATAGCTAATTTTCCCTTGAGTTGGTGAGAGTATAGCTAATTTTTCCTGGAGTTGGTGAGAGTATAGCTAATTTTCCCTCGAGTTGGTGAGAATATAGTTAATTTTGATTTTTTTCCCTTGAGTTGGTGTGAGTATACCAAATTTTCCCTTGTGATGGGGATGGTATCGTAAATATTTCTCTGTGTTAGTTAAGGTAGAGCTAACCAAACTTGGTTTTGGGAATGGTATAGCTCATTATCCTATTTGTTGGTGAGGGTATAGCTACCTTTTCTTGAGTTAGTGAGAGTCTAGCCTACCTTTCCTTGTGTTGGCGAGGGTATAGCCTATCTTTCCTGCTGTGAATGAATGATTAGCCTACTTTCCTTGTATTAGTGAGGGTATAGCTACCTTTCCTGGTGTGGGCGACGGTGAGGGGGTGAGAGTTGAGGTGGTGCTCTCCTTGGATGAAGTGCTGCGGCCATGAGAGTGTGATCGCTGGGGTGTGACGGATGAACTGCCACTGGTGGAACTGTTTGGTGATGTTGTGTTGGATGCTGTCCTAAAGGCTGATGGTACAGATGATTTGCTGTAAACATAAAATTGACTGTCAGCATCATTCAAAACCAATATTTTCTTCTTTTGCTCTTAATTCTTTTAAGTAAGATGTAAAATTGACTGCAGCCTTGAGGGGCCACGGTGGCCAAGTGGTTAAGGCGTTTGACATTCTGCTACCACTAGCCCTCCACCACTGGGTTGCGGGTTTGAGACCTATGTGGGGCAGTCGCCAGGTGTTGGCCGCAGGGCGGGTTTCTCCGGGAACTCCGGCTTTCCTCCACAACCAAATCCTGGCACGTCCTTAAACCATGGCTGTTAATAGGACGTAAAACACAAACAAACCAGAAGACTGCAGCCTTGAATGTATTTCTTTGTTTAATTATTTAAATATAATTAAGTATCAGTTACAATTTGTTTTGTTTTTTGTGATACAATTTCCAATGTTCATTTTATATCTTCATCAATGTTTACACCTCTAATCTGTTAAAATGATTTCATACTTTATTGTTGACAGAGGAATGTTCAAATGTGTTCCAGTCTGATGGTAGGTCTAGAGGAACTATCTTACCGTGGCATGAAAAGGCGTGATGGCGTCTGTGGGGGCAAGAAAGCTAAAGGTCCTTTATTGTTCGTAGGAGAATATATACCATTCTCGTTGTAGTCACCTGCAATATCCGAAAAATACTGTAATATATAAACTTTCACATTAAGCTTGTTCATTTAAAGCTGATAAATTCAGGAAAACTGTTTCAAAATGTAAATTATCATTTTCTAGATTTATATCATAACAAAGTACAGTATATCACTACTTTTATCTGATCTCTGAACAATAAAGTAAAGAGTTGAAAATGTTTTGGCAAATATGATAACAGGATGATTACATTGGATTTTGAATTGACCAAAAAGAACATGTGATTCAATTGAACAAAGTTGATAGCCAAAAATCACTTTTTTTAGACCCCAAATGACCAGTGCAAGCCATTTATTCACTGCTTTTCCATGTCTTACCGTTGTTTTGATTGGCTGCCACAAACCTCCCTGAGCTGGAGGGACTGGCAGGACTAGAGCTCAGGTTGCTGCTGGTTTTGTTGGGCATGAACATCATTGGCGGTTTCATCATTGGACGCATGGGGGAGTGTAGAGAAGAGCTGGTGTCAGGGCCTCGGGCACTCAGAGGCTTACTGCGAGGACTGGAGATGTCCAAGTCAAATGTAGGGGTCGGCAGAAAAGGTGGGATGACTGGCTTTAAAGTCTCGCTCGTCAAATTTGAGTTGGGTGGATTTATATCCTGAAAATGGAACTGAATATTAATGGAATAACTTATCAAAAGCACAGTTAACAAAATTTCACTGCGCACAAATGTCTCTTTTTTCAGGGCAGATATCTTATTTTCAATCTAAATTTAGAATGTTATAAGAACAGATTTTTCTGCAGATGTAATCAGTTGATGTTAAGTAAACCAAGAAAATAAAAATACAGACCAGTGTGTACATGGACGCACTCTTCTTGTTCTCCATAAGAATCTGGTCATAGCTTGTGGAGATATGGGACTGGTCCATGAAATTGTTGGTTTTCCTAGGTGGCTGAAATAGTAGTTTACCCAAGTTATTGATTAGATTTATAGTACTAGTATTACAAAATTACCAGTTACTATGGTAGAAGTTTGAAAAATATACTATAATCACTGGATGTTGAGCTTGTATTACTCAACAGCTGCAGGTTATCATTGATGGACTTTTCATATTCAAGACTTTGAGTGAGTTTTGTTTCTACAACAGGCAATAAAACAACAATACAGGGAAAGGCATTTGAATGTCTGCTGAAAGTCTGGCAAACCATACTGGGCAAAATAATCCAATATCGTTTTGGTCAGAGAACTTCAAATTGGTGATCTGGTTTGGTCATGTGCTCCTGTGTAACAGAGAGATATGGACAACTTACCACGAGTGGACTCTTGGGAACGGTCAAAGTGAGGTCCTGTATCGATGTTGATGAGTGTAGGGCAGTGACAGGAGTGAGACGATTTGTAGAGTTCATGGTACGGCCAAGCTTCGTATTTTTAATTCTACTTGACAATCTGCTTAACCAGGCCTGCAAAATGTCACAGCAAGAAAATTATATAAGATATTTCTGCTGAATCAGACAGTGAAAAAACATATTTATGATATTATATATGTTCGACCTGTTTGATAAATAAGATGTTGGTAGTTGACCATGGGACCGGCTGAAATATGAGCTATAGTATCTCGACATGTGGGGAAACCAGATAATTGTTGCAAAATAATACAAAATTATCTGTTCCCATGAGCTACCAGCAGGAAACAGAATGGTTTAACATATTGGCTCACTCTCTAGAAGCTTAAGTTTGGAAGTTAAGTTTTAAGTTTCCGTGTCATTAGGCATAACTTACCTTCAGTCCACTTTTGGGTTGCTCATCCACACTGCAATTCAGATGAAAAATGTTAAGATTCAATTTAATTTATCTTTTTCTTGATACAAAAAGAAGTGTAAAATGTAATTAGTAAAATCTTCGTATTTTTCAACACATACTTGAGATAAAACCTTCACTTTCCTAAATTCTTACAAGGACACATAGATAGGAATGGCAGACCTACAGAGACGCTGTGGCAGTGACAGTCTTTGACCTGCTGTTCTGTTCATTATAAGTAGACCTACCCAGAATCAGCAGCAGGGAAAGGCTCTGGCACACTGCCCTGTGAACTATCAGTGGACCTACCCTAACAGGGGTGTAAAAAGAAAATCTGGATAATAGATACTTATATTCCACTAGCCCGAAATAAAATTCTGCTAGCCCGACAAATACAAAATGGATCAAGCTGACAATATGATCACACGATCTATATCTCATTCACAGGTGGATATGTTTTCCTTCAAACAAAATAAAATACATTTTATATTATTATTTATAAAGTTTATTGAATAAAATTGAAACGGAACACATCAAAGACATAATTTATCTAAGAAAAGTGGATATAATAGTAAAATACGACCAATAGATATATAATGCACAATCCCTGAAATTTAAAAACACTCTTTTTTTAAAAACCACAATTGAAAGCTTTTTAACTTGCACTGTCAGCTTTAAGTTGTGAATAGTGTCTACTGGCACACATAACACATGTGAAAGGCAACAGAACACCTTGCATCATCAATAAGGCGTGAATGACTCCATGTGTTCTGATATATATTGTAGTGTAAATTACCAGGAATTTACAGGTTTAAAATGTTCATTGGTTACCCTCATGAGGATATAGAATAGAACAGAAGCATTTTTGTTAGTTATGACATCCTAAAAAATTCACTATCCCCGGGCTAGTAAGCCTCTAAATTCCACTAGCCCAAACTGAAAACCTGGTCGCCCTGGGTGTCGGGCTAGTGGATTTTTATACCCCTGCCTAAGTCTGTGGCAGTAAAGTCTTTGACAGGCTATTCTTTTTATAATTAGTGGACCTACCCTAAGTGTGTGGCAGTAAAGGTCTTTGACAGGCTATTCTGTTAATAATTAGTGGACCTACCCAGAGTCTGTGGCAGTAAAGGTCTTTGACAGGCTATTCTGTTAATAATTAGTGGACCTACCCAGAGTCTGTTGCAGTGAAGGTCTTTGACAGGCCATTCTGCTTAGCAGATGATTTTTTCCCTTTGTCCTCCTTATTGACTGACATAGCTTTTGAGGCCAGCAGTCGTAGTAGCTCAGTATCCACATCCTCTGTTGACAATGTAGACGTATTAGTGACAGGAATCCAATAAAAAATCTTAATTAATTAGTTGACAGTGTTCAACAGATAATCAATGAACAAGGCAAAGTATTGCAAGCAATCCATAATCCCCCACCTTTAGACAAGCTTGGATATCAAAAATGGATAAATGGGCTAAAAACCTTATTTAAGTTTTGACACTCCACCATCCATACAAAATTTGGCAATTGTAAGTGAGAGTATATATTTATATGCCTTGGACAAAAACACTGAATAGTGAACAAGGGCCATAACTCTGTATATTGTATACTGGGGCATGAGATGCAATTTCTGAACGTAATACACTCTGTTATTCTCGAGGTTACTTACATACAAAATTTGCAATGGTAAGTGAAAGAGTATATGCGATACGCCCGGGGAAATTTGATACTCTGACTAGCAGACAAAGTTCAAACCTACAGCCCCTCCAGTATAACCAGTGGAGGACTAATCATCCAGTTCTAAGTTACTGTCAACTCAATGTAGTAAGTCAGTGTTTGAAATCATATTTTTTGTTCCAAATCATTCCTGAACATTTACACTTCATTGTAAAAATCATCCTGAGATTTTCAAGACAGCATGAAAAACCTTCACTGTTAACTCATTTACCCCTAAAGACACATTTGAGCTCTTCCAATTCAAAGGTTGGAATAGTTCATTATGAAATTTCAGGGGTGAATGAGTTAAAGGTCTTTCCAAGATTATCAATAATGACTTTATCCTTTTTTAACTAAACTTCCTTTGATTCTTACAATCCACAAAAGACTTCATAGCGTTCAGAAATTGAGCCCCTATATTGTGATCTTGCTACATTATCAGTAATTAGGAGAAAACATTGCTTGGAAAACCGACCTATGATGAGTGCCATGTCAAAAGCTGTACATCCATTCTTGGCCTGTATGGTTACATCGGCTCCTTGTTCAATCAGAAACACTGCCACAGATTTTTTCCTAAAACAAAATTAATATTTAAGTAAAATCTTCATATTTAAAGCTCCTCAATTCATTTGCCTAGTCACTTACAACCAACATATTTCAGGGACCCATACTCCTTTTTTCAAACCTGATTCCTTCCTATCTCTTCCTCAAGATATAGCTATACTAGTCTTCATAATGCCAAAAGTTCACTGGACAAATGGTGCCAGTATAGTGAGGTTTGACAGTATAAATATCTGTTCATTTTCTATTTATTCTGTTTCAATGTGCTTTAGATTTTATTACACTGTTCTACAGGACAATCAAGGTTACAAGACTTTACAATTGCAAAATTCATCATATAAATTCCATTTTAAACTCCCAAGATGAATATTTTTTTTCAATTGTAGGTCCTGATGAGCATAATTGAAAACACAAAATTCTTAGATAGAATCACACAGGATAGATGACAACGTTGAATAAGTACTTAAAAACATCCTTTTTCATCCTGATAATAATCAGACCGAATGTTTAAATCCTGCGTTAAATCCAATTACAGTTGTATAGCAAATAATCTGGCAGAATGAATTTTGCATCTGACATACAAATTAATTATAAGTTGCAGTAAGACTTCATTACCATGTTCCTGTACAAAAAAATGATTATACATATAATCAGACTTCATTATTATGGTTCAGTTATCTTAATCATCCTTTTATTTGAAATCAATGGATGCTGTTTTCCACAGTAAAGAGCACAACATGCAATTAAATGTAGCTGTATTACATGTGCCGTACCCATGGTACGTGGCTTGCATGAGTGCAGTCCAGCCACTTATTGTGTCCTGTTTGTTTATATCACACTCGCGGGCAACCAAGAGGCGGGCCACATCGATCTGACCAGTCATGGCAGCAAACATCAGAGGCGTAGCCCCATCTTGTGGGGAGCTGGCATCAATCTGGCTGAGGTCCTTGTCTAGTATGGCCTGGATCCTCAGGATGTCACCATGCTTAGCTGCTTCTATAATGTCAGGTTTCACCTCTTCTGGTTCTGCAAGGGAGACAAATAATATTATCAAGAGAGCATCACAGGGACACAGGCCATATGCAGCATCCATTACGAAAAAATGGAGATTGAAGTGTGGGAATAATAGTTTCAGGGATCAGCTGTACATGTGTTGTTATAGAATTTTAACACACTTTTATGCAGTTCAATGATTAGGAAGTTGATCTAAAAATCAGAATAATAATAACATCCTTATTCTTTTTTTTTTTTTTTTTACAATGATATGTGAATTCTACAATGAAAGCAAAATGTAGTAACCACAGTCACTGACCAATTTTTGGCTTGTTGATCGTCTTCCTGTCGAGATAGCTGGCAACCTCCCTCCTACCCCTTCGTGTAGCAATCTCTAGGGCAGTTTTGTTATCTACATTCATGACATTTGGGTCACATCCTCGCTCAACCAGGATCTGTGCAGTCTTCATGTGGCCATTGAGAGCAGCCAACATAAGTGCTGACTGACCAGTAGATGGTGTCCGATAGTTCACATCGCTGCCACGGTCGAGGATAAACCTTAGTACTGCATCATGGCCATGCTGAGCTGCTGCCAGGAGAGGAGTAAACTCACACTCCCCACTGGCACTGTTCCCTGAAATATTCAGGTCACTTCCAAAATCAACTAATAGGCGTACCACCTGCAGGTGACCCCCACGTGCAGCAAGGGTCAAGGATGATGTCCCAAGGCGGTTTTTGGCATTGATGTCAGCCTGGCGTTGCTGTAGAAGGGTGGCTGCCACATTGGCATGACCATGACGCGAGGCCTGCATGAGAGGGGCCCATCCGTATACATTGCGTCTGTCCAGGGCTGCCCCACGCATCAGCAGGAGGCGGACAATGTGATCATGTCCATTGGCAGCTGCAACCTGCAATCAACGCAAAAAAATAATAGATACCATGATAAACCCCTATTCAATGATATCACAGTTCAGTTTTGGCATTTTATATCATGAAACTTCAGCTGTGTATTTAAGGAATATAGCTTTCTATTTTGGTCAGGTTATGATGTTATAACTTCAATGGCAAAGCAATCTATAGTAAATGTACTCATGTGTACTGGAGTTATCGCCTCCTAACTTGTTTTTGGTCAGCAATGCCATTTCATTCCTGGAGATAGCATTGGGTATGTTTTTTCTAATATTCTAATATATTCACATAACGTCAATTGCTGTGTCATAACTTTTTGTTTTGACAGTTGTATTGAGGGGATACGATCTGCCACAAGACTACGTTGCCAAACTTTCCTAAACACATTCTATTGTCACCACATGTAGCTTTATTGAAATCACCAAGGCCTAAGTGGGGTTTCATATGAATGGTACATTTGAGAATCGAAGGTATATATCAAAATGCCTGTACTGTACTGATATCAGAGTGGGTGGTTCCTCAACATAGTACCAAATGTGATAATAGAAGGTACATAATGACCATTGTGTATCGGGTACAAACATCTAACGATGTCAACACGACAGGTAAACAATGACAATCCCAGGTAATGTAATATGGTACCGGGCCTCGTCTACAGTGTAAATGTACGTGTGCGGTTTGTAATAATCACAGCCCTACTCCCGGGACCCCTCGTTTCCATGTAGATAATACGTACCTGAAGTGGGGTCGTTTCGTCGGGATCCGTACTGTCCACATCAAGCCCCTCATCCAGTAATGCTTGTACGGATGGAATATCACCATGCTCGCACGCACTCAGCAACAAGCGAACACGGTCCATGCTAGCGTTAGCTTAATATATTAAACAATAAGATATTCATTTTCAACGAAACAACTTCCTGGCGACTTCATAGTCGCTCTAACTGCCGATAACTATCCCATTGCGGCACTTTTTCTTTTCATAATGACATTTCGTGGTCTCTATGTTCGCCATATTAGTTCCGTTCATGACGTCACATCTATCCCATGATACCCATGTAAACAAAGGCACGTGTGTATAAATCTTTGCTTTGGAGCAGAGTGGGTTCGTCTTCCCATTGAATTAAAGGCCATTTCAACAATATCCAGGCCCTTTATCCAAACAAGCTTCATGCCAAATACCCATTGCTCTAAAATTAACAATTAATATTGTTTATTAAAAGAAATGATTGAAGATTTAATATTCATTTGACTATATGGCCTAGCTATGACATTGAATTTGGGTCAAGGTCATTTATCTGAGCAAAGTTGAATGTCTTTCATCCAGGGCGTTTCAGACAAAATACCATTCTGCCACATGGTTCAGTAAGTAGGAGTTGTTTGAAGATTAAACACACAGGACCCCTGTGACCTTGAATGTGGGTCAAGGTCATTTATTTTAATACTTTTTATATCTTTTTATCCCAGCAAGCCCAGTCAAATATCCGCATTAGTGCTAGGTCCTAACCAATTATTGCAATATTAATGCAACTTTAAAGTGCATGCATTTATGTTTGGAATACATACTGTGTAATGTTATGTACCAGTAAGTGTAAATAAACATTAGCGCGCAACCGGAAGCAAATTAATTATACAGTGTATGAAAAAAATATTAAAGCATTGAAACAATTAAGCTCCAACAAGCTTTCCAATGATGGAAACTACTGTGAATACCCATTTTTTTTTTTTTTTAAAACCTGTTCTAATCATTCACTAAACAAAATCGAAAACACTGAGTGTAGGCCAGCAATCACTAGACAGGCCTGGTTGTGTGCCTGTCCATATATATATCCCCCAAAATTTACAAAGCAAAAGCCATCATCTTGGAATATGGGTTGAATATCGAGTTTAATTTTGTGCTGGTTATCCAGCAGTAGTTGTTTAAAAGTGTTTACACATTTGACCCCTGTGACCTTGAACGTGAGTCAATGTCATTCAACTGAAAAAAATGTATGTGCTTCATTCCAGCATGCAGTCTGCCAATTATGAACCAAAAGGCCTCTTAGCTATTAAAAATTAGTGAAAGGTTTTTAACATATTTGACCTCTGTGACTCTGAATGCGAGTCAAGGTCATTTCTAACAAACATGGTTTTGATATATTCAGTAGAATCCATCTAAAAAGAAAAGTTGTACACATAAACCATTGATGAGGAGTTGTATTATGAAAGGGCCTTCATAGTTCTGTTAAACAGGTAAACATTTTGTTTTCGCACAACAACTTTCCTAAATATCATCAGATTTCCATGAAGCTTGGTTTGTATCTTTAAAATACAAATAATAATTAGCATATTCCATTTAGATTGATTAATTTCTGTGCTTTAAGTTCGGAAGTTCCCAATTCTCGCTTTATCTCAGTAGTACTCCATTAAGGGAATAGTATTGTAACTTCACAAATTCAAGGTCATGTTTGGGTTTCCTATTTAAAAAGGTACAAAGTCAAGGTCAAAAGTCAAACTGCTGTATCTTATTATTAACTTCATCCATGTATCATCCTTCGGATGCATATTACTCAAACACTATGACAATTATAAAAGGTCATACATCAAGGTCAAATGTAAAATTAATGTATGTTGGTGGTAAACTTTGAGAAAATAATATTGTAATAAATGTATCAAACATGTGTCACACTTAGAATATCCCTATATAACAGACAGACTTCTGTATGCTCTATGTATACTTTCATTTTTTTGCACACATGTAGTGCATCTGGGTTTCCTATTACATATACGGTACATGAGATTTGTATACATACAAGGTCAAGGGTCACAATCTAATTAAAATCAGATCTCTCATTACAATACGTAGTGTAATGAGAGATCTGATTTTAATTAGATTGAAGAGTCACCCCTCTGTGTTAATAAAGTTACGGGCATCGCACTTGGGTAAACTGTTGCATTACACATGGCCAAGGTAAAGGTCATAGTTCAAGGTCAAATCACTGTTTCAACACTTCAAACACTCTCAAATATGCACCTTCTGTAATTTTTTGGGGTTTACACCTCTATATCAACAACGCCAAAACTATTGAAGGGCATAACATGCACTCCTATGCTGGTTTCTACTTCTAGTTTAACTTTATTCACAGAATGAAGTATTATCATATGGTTCGACGAGCCATGTTCAGCTGGAAATTCTACGTTTTTCCTCATTAATATACAATGTATGATCATCTATTTATACGAAATTATATCTGCAGGGCATGAAAAATACAAAGTCTAATGGCTGGGGCTAGTAGATTTGGTCTGAAATCTAGTGAAAAATTGTCTATTTGCGTAAGTATAAAATCTATTGATCTATTTCTGTATTTACAGCATGTTGTTTTATTTCTTATCAAATGGATAATTTTCTGATTCTGGCAAAATATGTTTGTCTCCATGAACAGAACATCAAGTTTTAAAGGCTAATTCTTTATGTTCAAAGTTTTTTGTTTTGAAAGGATGTTTGTGTGCAACCTCGTACATGAAAGTCTAAGGGAGACAATAATGTATGGTCTGGAAAGTAGTTGCAGTAGTATAGGTCAGTTTTACCCAGCATCACAAGACTCACACAGGTCTGCAACATAGGTGCTGGATACACCAATATCAAATGATGTGTATATACAATTTGTATAAAAATATGTGTCCACTTATCAGTAGGTTCAGAAAAGAGTTTCGGTACCTGCAGCTGTGACAACGTTGCATTTTTTGGCACATATGGAGAATACAGGAATTCCCTATCACAGGATCTCCTAAATGAAAAATATCTTTATCCTATCAGTATTTACTTTTTCTTTATGTTAATACACAAAATAACTTGCATATGTTTTTATAGTTTCTTAATCCTCTCATCTTTATACACACTGCTGTCCATTATCAAATTGAATCGGTCATTGGAATTGTATTGATTTTGATTCCCCACCCCCGCATCAGTACCAACAAATGGTTTCTGAAGAGATTAAAATGTGATTCTAACCCATTCTATTGATATCATGGGCTATATCTTTTGGCTGGTTAGAATATCTGATTTAAGTAAGGATGTCAACTAGTCTTGTGTATAAGATTTATTTACCCTATACCTCTACCAGTATGGCTAACAATTTCATCCATGATAATCCCTCTCAAAAAAGAGAAATATAAAGGAAAACTAATTTTTTCCCTTGAAAATTAGTGTAGTTATATTTCTCTGCCACATTTAAGTCATTTTTAAAAGTGTATATCTGTGCTGGTGTAGTAGGACGATAAAGTGATAAAGTTATAGTGATAAAGACAGTGCCGTGGCTGGGGTTCGAACCTGCGGCCCTTGGCACTCCAGCCTAATGCTCTACGACTGAGCTAAAGGGAAATTACCTACAGCTGATGCTTGTAAGGCAACCTAACCAATGCACACCTTTTACACAGGTGGACATTTTGTTTTAAAGATCTCACAGATATATACCCGAAAATCTTAATAGTAAGTCTGATTCACATGTAACAATCACATAACATGATTAGTTATTACAATAATTTGAAAAAGAAAAAAAGAGTTTTCTTAAAAATTTGTATGACACTATGTTTTTCCAAGTGAAAAAGGAAGAGTTGAAAATAACTCATTGATGGCAAACTGTCTAGATGACTTTGAAAATAAGCCTGCCTCAAAAAAAAGCCAGAGATTCCTTACTAAAAATGAAAATAAGCTGTGGCTAATTATGAAGATTTTAGGGTACAACATGTCTAATCATTCTGTGTCTAATTGTATCTTCCCCTACCTTGAGCGTGTGACAGAGAAATCTCCAACCCGAGGGATGCTATTCTCGAATCTTACCTCTGGCTTGAGGGCAAGACATTCGAGAATATCATCCTGAGGCCTAGGGTTGCAGATTTCTCTGTCACACCCTCAAGGTATTGTTTTTCTCCCATCCTGTTTCACTGACAATCTGCCGGCAAGTGTTGATTGCATATTTTTTCCAGCAAATCCAGAGTTGTCTTCCATGGTCTGCTACTGTTGATGTGATATGATGTTATACAATTGTTATGACTTAGATCGCGCCATTCCCCACGAGGCTACCTCCCCCTAGGGGGCGACAAGCTGATCTTTTCTGGCTTAAAAGGGAGACACCTGTGAAGGGTGGGAGAAAATTGTGTCCACTTAAGACTTGTAAGTAACTAAATGTTTAAATCTCTGAAAAGAGGAAATACAAAATGTCAAGTTTGCCTATGTTGAACGAGCTTTGAGAACTCTGTTGGCCATGAATTGTAAAGGATTGAATACCAGTTGATACAGTAATTGGTATTTCATAATAAACCAAGAAGTATGTACTTTCCCAATATTGAACTAGTTTTACTAATTTACTAACAAGCTTCTATAAATGTATCATTTAGCCTTTATATGATATATTTTCTGAGAAAAATTGGTAGAAAGTTTTACAGGTGAAAGCGTCAAACATGTAATCCATGCACTGTCGGTGTAGAGTCATGTTTTCTAAAATTAACACCAAACTTTTCTTATCGACAAGGTTATAATTTCTCTAGAATGCAGAAAAAAGAACAATATACCACAATGTGAAATATGTAATTTACATTATTTATTACTTAATGGCATGGATTGTACCACGAATGAGAAATCTTAATGGTACATGTAACTATAAAAACTTAACTAAACCACCTACAGTAATACATACAAAGAAACCCTGATAACCCAACCATCTTCAGGTCAATTCTCAGTAAAAGTGGCTGCATTATGAGAAGATGGAATTACTGAGAATGATTTTGTACAAGAAAATGTTCATCCGTCTCCTTTAAAATTGTCTGGATATTGGAACAACCAGATGGTGACTGGATTAACAAAGCTGACTGTATTTTATTGTCGGCTGCAACAAATATTTATAAACTAAATACTAAAACAGCTTCATAATATCTGTACAACGGTCAGTAACTGCAGTATATTGTTCCACAAAATGAAATGTCTAGAGTTTATCCATTTCCTTTTTTTCATATAATCTGAATAATTTGTCCACTCATCAGAAATAAGTTTAATACAGCTGAAATGACAACACAATGATAATGGGTTTGTATTTTATAATCTTGCCAAGATCTGTTCTCCAACTGTTCCAGATTTATGTGAAAACAGTAATTGAACGACTGCAGTAATTTTGAATTGTGAGACACAGAATGTTTGGTTCCTTTCGACATACTGCACAGCAGACATTGCAACCTGTAATGTTCTTCCTAAAATCTTGATATCTGTCCTCTGCAAACTTTGAATCAATACACAAGCTTTGGCTGTTGTGTTGGGAGAATTCCGAACCTCTTCTTGACTGTTACTCGATGTCTGGAGTATTTATCATCTGGGGAGAATCTCGCCGGGTGGGCAGAAATAGTAGGCTTTCCCTTAGTATCTTCTCTCTGTAAAAAGATTCAAAATGGAACATGAGTACATTTTATTGATTCTTTTTACTGATCTGTCCACACTTTTTTTTGACAAATTATGATAACATTAGGTCAAACAAAATAAGCTATGTTTCCATTAAGGATACCTGTCTCACTACAGTGTTTTTTTCAAATCTCTAACCAGAGTTGTCTTTCCTTACACTCTATTAAACCTCAGTCAATGGTTAAAAAGTAGTTTGCATTATAATTATTATATATAATTAGCCTTTGATCATGTGACACTTGGGTCATTGGCCATCAAACTGTACAATATATATGGCAGCTTTGGACAAGATTGACTTTATCAAACAGGTACAACTTTTTCTGTCATATATGTATTCCAATTCTTGGCCTTATTGCCTTTTAAAACCAAAACCTGGTTCATATTTCATTGCAAGTTGATAATATGATCTCTTATGGTAATCATGAATTTGATGTGGTTTTGGTTATGTTTATATCAAAATGATTTTAAGAAAGGGGCATGATTCCATTAAACAAAGGTCTGGAAGGTGAAAAACTAAATTCTGGTACAAAATTGCTGGGTGTCCCTGTATGAAGTATAAATCATGATATCGGTGAAGTAGTTTGGGAGGGGTTCCAATATTTGTCACCTTGTAAGAGCCTTTAAGCATTATGTGTACCGAACAGAATTTAAAATTATTGCAACAAAGGGGCATAACTCCATAAATTTGCAAGGTAACTCCAGTCTATATCGTTTATTAACATCCCCTCAATATAAGTATTATGTGTACCAAGTTTCATTCAAAGCCCTACAGTACCTTGGGAGGTGTAGTTTGAGGCTTTGAGCAATACTTTTTTCAAGAAAGGGGAATAACTCCATAAATTGGGGAGGCAACTCCAATCTATGAACTTTATATACACTAGCTGCGATAACGTAGCTTTATGATGACGAGAGATTTGGGCAGAGGAGGCCGGGTATTAATATTAGTACTATATACACACCTCCTCCCATAAGTGTTCGGTAGCTTTTAAGATCACAAAGGATCTGCAGAATGTATCGCTAGTAATAAAAATAAGCGACATCAGAACATAATATGTTGTTTTAAATATATTTCACCACAAATGTATTTATGTACACGTTTTCAGTTTATTTTTTACTATCATGGCATGTCACAGTTGAAAGTTTGAAGTATTTTAACTGCATGGATCAATACACATGAGGCGATATACATATACACAGGTGTGACACGCCGTCGCTTGTAAAAATTGAATTCATCATAACTTTGTTAATATTTTTTCAAATATCAAAAACTTGTGTGGCAGATTTTAATTGTACATAGGATTACGGTCGCCTACGAGCTAGAGGTAAT
>JAUMHH010176217.1:0-32147 GCA_032359455.1 Chlamys rubida
TTTATATAACTTCCGTCTAGGGTGATGACTGGTTTTATATAACTTCCGTCTAGGGTGATGACTGGTTTTATATAACTCCCGTCTAGGGTGATGCATTACAATCTTGGTTTCTCGATCGTGTCGCAGATCTCAGAATTTTGTTACAAACGGATGCCCAGGCTATATTTTGTTACTTTAACTAGCTACTGTGGCACTATGCGATAGTTTTATGGTAAATATAATGCATCTTTTTAGGAGCAAAGACTATGACAAGGAGAATTGCATTGTCTAAGGAAATAAAGATGAAGGAAAGAAGGGGGAAGTGGATCGGACCGAGTCAATATTTTTTCATGGTTCAAACTTTTTATTGCCCCTGACAATATAGGAGAGTGACAGAATTGGGGCCCTGATTATACTCTCCAACATAAACAGTAGCTAAAGATAGGTAATATAACAAAGTTCTCCACTAGACAGGAACTATCTGAAGCTATTACTATGTTCTGTTTTACAAGACTTCAGCAGGTTCCAGGAATGTACCCTCCATAGCGACAGTCCCTGACACATGTCAGACGGATTACTGCTTGGTAATATAGTTCATGGTATTCCAATTTTCAGTCTTTAGAAAGTTTGTTCAAATATTGTGTGGCACTTATGATACATATAATAGTGGGAACAGTTTTCTGTTCAGTTAGTGACAATATGTATAAAGCATTAGCTATAAGGCTAGGAGAAGCCCAGAGATTTAACACTTGACGATCAATAATGTTAGACTTAGTACAGGGGAAATAATAACACTAATATTACGATTGTCTGACCAATTTCCTCCGCCCTAAATACAGGGTCGAGTAAGAAATTAACTGAAGTTCTTTCCCAACCTTTATCAGACGGCAGTCACTACAGACAGTCACCATGGACAATCTCTTCTGTGGTCACTTCAGGTGGTCAGTCCCTTGGGCTGTACAATATATAAAGCCATCTGCCGAGTGGTCTTCCGATTAAGGTTCATCTTTATCCTTTTATGGTTTACAATGTGTCAGTTAAGAGATGGAGCACTGGGGGACAAGGACTTGTCGGTGTTTGTTACCATCTTTGTCTATTGATTTAAGTAATGTTAATCTGGACCGTTGCCAGGGTCTACAGATGTCTATGTCAGATAATTTACTAATACTTTCTACACTCCAGGAGGATTTTGGAGATTTTAGAGTGAGTGGAAATTTCTTGGAAATTTCTACACATTATACTGTTACATGTACTACACTAAAATGATTGAAATGGTCTTAAGATCTAATGATTGTACATTAATTCAAAACAGACATTTACTTTATTATGTCTGCTCTTCGAATGAAGGGAGACCTATTGTATTAGTACTGGCTCCTTTTCTTCTGGTTCCTCTAATAGTTTCTTGTCAGGGCTGTAACTTTTAAACAGTTAAAGATATCTTGATGAAACTTGCAGTATACCAACATCACTCAGAGATGATGTTCAGTGCACTGTCAATAGGTCACTGTGACCTTGACCTCAAGGTTTAAATAAGTGCACCTTTTCAGTTTCATCTAGTCTGGGTCATAACTGTTAAACTGTTAAAGATATCTTGATCTGCATCACCAACATACAATGTGCAGTGCACTGTCATTAACTAGGTCACTGTGACCTTAACCTCTATGTCAAAGGTTAAACAAGTGCAAATATTTTAGTTGTAACATTTAACTGTTTAGGAACCTTGTGCATCAATGCCTAATAAGGGGAGACATGTTTTTTGTCTGCAAAAAATTATCTCAAGTTTTCTATTGCATTAAAGTTATATGATTATTTTGTCATTTAGTTCGGTTTTGCAAAAAAGTAATTATTTTATATTGAATGTAAAATTTGTTAAACAAATTAAGAAATTTGTTACGTAAATGGACTAAATTAACTCATCTCACCTCTTATAACAAAAGATTCAGATATCAATATTAAATAAAAAAAGATTGTTAAATGGAAGGAATTTAGATGAAATTGAAATACAAAATAATGTCTGAATAACATATTTACAAAAGCACTTTTAAGAACAAGTTGATCCCCCCAACCAAACAACCCACCAACACCAGACTTTGTTTGGTTTACCAGTCCTTATATATAGACAGTCTGGGATGTTATTAACACTTATAAAGAACCTCTGATGTGAATCAAGTAATTTGTTTTAATTCAGCTTATAATAAGGATGATAGCCAGATCTGTATCTAGGATAAAATAATCAGGACTCCTAACAGGAGGTAAGACCAGACACATCTGATCCCAGGCAGGCAAAGCATTGTTAGCTTGGCAAGTTTTAGCGACCTTTTTAAAAAAAAAACTTTATTGAATTTTGATAAATATGCAAGCCATGTGGTAATTGATTGTATTGTTTTTGATTCTATCTCTAATGACAAAGCATATAAAGTACATGTACTTGTCATCAAAGTTTTTTTATCGTCTGTCCTACACTAATATTTCACAAAGAAAAACTACCTGAGATATCATCTTTATTAACAATTACAGAAAAAGGAAAATATTTTCATAGAAACTCATTAAAATACTGTCTACCCATGGTGCTCATTTGTGTAAGTTTCTGAGTACATGATCATGTTTCCCTTGATCATTAGTTTGCCAGTTTGATCACTTCTATTAACAATTAACAGAACATAAAATGCTAATATTCATCCTTTGATGAAATAATGAGAACATTTTCCATCTTGATTGGTAACATTACCTGTAGATCTACAGCAGTTAAAAGTAGAACAGGGATGTTTAAAAAATGTTTACAAGTATAATGGGAGGCCATTGTGTTACTATCAAGGAGATGTGCGGTATAGTGAGGGTTTGATAGTGAGGGATATAGGAACATTAATCTATGTAATACCTAAAGTACGCATCTCATTAGACCAATCAGACTTCTCCAGGGGTCTGGTGTATCCGTGGTAACCCGACACCGAAGACAGATGGGGCTAAAACTGTGAATTGGTAAACATGGGCTTCTGGGAGTGAGAAGTTTGTGATCTACTAATGATAATTGACACCTCTGGATGAAGGTAGAGCCGACAAATTAATCGACCAGACGTTATATTTGATACCAGTAATGTTTATCCTTCAGGAGTTGCCTCACAGGTTTGAAGGGTAAGGTAAAGGAACTGACATATCTCATGTTTTTAGCCAAGAAATCAGCTAAATCAGTGTAATGTTTTTACAGAAAAGTGGAGCATCATCAGTCAGGAGTACAGCTGTAGGGTTAAATACTGTTTTATAGCCGGCTAGGTACAGTACATAGTCAGGTCAGGGTTAGGACAGTACTATGGACCGGTTCAGTATATTTCCTCAGGATATATGGAAAGAACAGTTATTACTTTGTTTTTTTCAAATGGATATTTACATCACAGTGCACGTGGCACACAAGTCTCATTGAAACCGATTAGAAGAATCCATCATTTGGACATATTTCTGTCGTTTTTCTCCAAAGGAACTTTGAGTCAGAGGAAAGTATTGTAAACGTTTGAAAATAATTCTAATCTCCAGAACTGTAGATGGCGCTGTGGCAGTGATGGTCACTTCCTGGGTGTCCATGAGGCTGTGGTCAGCGGTCATTTGTTGGTTGTGTTCGACGGTGGTAAATGTAGTGACTTTTCAAAGCGTGTTTG
Organism: Chlamys rubida; assembly: GCA_032359455.1. Lineage (NCBI taxonomy): Eukaryota > Metazoa > Mollusca > Bivalvia > Pectinida > Pectinidae > Chlamys > Chlamys rubida. Next base: position 3,630 of record JAUMHH010176217.1, read on the forward strand.
CCATCGTGGCAAGAGTGACCTGTAACTGGAGAGTGACGACCTGTAACTGGAGAGTGACCGTCGTAGAAAGAGTGACCGGGACTTGTGTCCAGAGAGTGACCATTGCTGTTAGAGTGACAAAGACTTATGTCCGGATATTGACCGTGCATTGTCTATTACAGGTGCTTTCCTGGGTGTCGGGCTGTGGAGAGGACTTCTTCCAACGCTACGTTCACCTCGCCGACAATCTAAAGGCCATCCGCGCCCAGCAAAAGGACTTTGAGAAGTTCTACTACTCAGCCATGGTATGTATGTTAGCAACCTTGTTAATTCTGAACCCCAACAATCAGGTGAGGTTATTTAGGTATGTCGTACAGCATTTCCAGTGTTAGTTAATCCAGACCAGTAATTGGGGAAACTCCTCCATAGGAGCCTTATGTCTGTAGCGGAATTACTTTCAATTGTAAGGGATCCATATATCCATAAATACTTTTATTTTCAATTTCAATAAAAACGGATGAATAAGTGTTCTGACTATAAAGTTACACCAATGATCATAACAATGCTATATTCTGAGTTTAAATCTCCTCTGCCTGGGTTTCCTGTTCCTTGAATTGTTCAGGTTGTTCATATGATGGCAAATGCAATAAGCCCTTTAGTCATGGAGACCTAAATGTACAGACACATGTAGTTGTGTGGAGGGTTTGACAGACAATCATGTGGCAGGCCCATACAGCATCAGTCCTGTTAGCGTTCCGTCCCCGGTACTGGTGTGATCTGAGAGAGAACACGATAGAACTCAATCCTGACAATCCAATTCCCTCACTTATAGGATTATTAGATTTAGCACCGCACAAATTTTATCTAACGCCATAGAACATGGACGGTTTTAGCAGAGCAGGTCCAATTCATTACAGATGCAGATTTGATTTGTGGAACCTCCGCCATTTTATGTTTCCTTCGATTGTGTGGCAAGTCATAATTACAGCCTTTAACTGTCCAATACATTTTGTCAATGACAATGGAATACTATAGAAATTTAAAGCTGCCTAGCTGTCCCATATCTATAAAGTCTCATTCATGATACTATTACAAATTACATCATTGCTGTGAAGCACCGTACACCAGTAATTCTCCAATTCCAGGTCTCCGGCACTCGAACATTCATCGGCTTTATGCTTCCTTAATTCTAATTTTCAAACTTCAATCTTTTCAGATATGGATTAAAATTTATAATAATTTTTATATACTTATTCTTTCCAAGATTGTTCAGCGTTCCTAAGGATTCAGTTTTAGGTATCAATTTCTCAACTATTTTTTGGAAAAATTGCTTCATTGAAATAAGTTTGAAGCTGATAAGACTTTGTTAGTCCTGGTTGATTGCATTTGTGTGTCGTGCAAGTCTAGAATGTCTGTATGTATCTGAGAACAAATTTGTATCTTACGCTACGAGGGACAGAATCCAATACCTTTTGTTCAGATATTCGTAAGGTAATGATCAAGTCATTAACTTCAGTATTAGATTTTTCAAATTCTTTTATTTTGTGTGTCTCTCTTTTAAAAGATATTTTTTATTAAGGTGAAAGAGGTAAAAACAAGTCGAGTACACTTGGCAGTAAACTAACTAGATTTGGACTTCTGGCCCAAACATTGATCTAGTCTAACCTGGAAGTGCTAAGCCCAAACATTGATCTAGTCTAACCTGGAAGTGCTAAGCCCAAACATTGATCTAGTCTAACCTGGAAGTGCTAAGCCCAAACATTGATCTAGTCTAACCTGGAAGTGCTAAGCCAAAACATATTCTCATGATACTTTGATATTATCTGGCCCAAACTCGTCTAAATTGGCATGACCCAAATGCTAAATTGTAAGCCCTAATATTATTCGTGTAATGTTCTCAAATGTAAATGTGATCAGATTTCGGACTTCTGTGCCCAAATATTAAAGTAACCATACTTTGAACTGTTGGTCTAAAACATTACTATATATGTATACTTTGAACTATTGGGCCCAAACAGTAACTTAATTTTACTTTAAACTATTGGTCTCAAAAATTAAACTAATCATACTTTGAACTATTGATCTCAAACGTTAAACTAACCATACTTTGAAATATTGGTCTCAAATAATTAACTAGCCATACTTTGAACTTTCCGTCTCAAACGTTAACCTAACCATACTTTGAACTATTGGTCACAAACGTTAACCTAACCATACTTTGAACTATTGGTCTCAAACGTCAAACTAACCATACTTTGAACTATTGGTCTCAAAGGTTAAACTAACCATACTTTTAATTATGGGGCCAAGACATTAAACTAACCAAACTTTTAATTACTGGACCTAGTCATTAAACTAACCATACATTTAATTACTGGACCTATTCATTAACCTAACCATACTTTTAACTATTGGTCTCAAACATTAAACTAATCATACTTTCAATTACTTTGGCCAGACATTAACCTACCCTTCCTTTGAACTATTGGGCCCAAACATTAAACTAACCAGACTCTCTTGACTACTTGGCCCTAGTACTGGACACTACTTCAGAATGAGGTTATGTTGAATCATCAGAAATGATTTGCTATCTTTTCAAATCCCTAGAATGCTTTATCTCTTCAATAAACTTTGTTCAAAACATCTTTATTGCCTCATTGTAAATATATAACTTTACCTGTATTCAGTATTTAGAAGGATTTACAATCATCATGTGAAATAGTTCAAGGGTACTAAAATTTAGGTTGTGATTCCTGAATTACTTTTTACACAAAACTCAAGACTACTGTGAATTAAATGTTGAATTGTGACAATTGTGACCATGTGTCACATTAGGGAATAAGATAATATGTTGTGTGACTATAAAACAAGAGTTTCAATATATCATAAATTATCCCAGGTAGCTGGACTGACCAGATAGAAACCTCACTACTGTCGAGTTTGTGTTTGTTACTGAAATATCCCAGCAATGTTTACAAAGATAGGAGTGTTATAGTATACAGATAAGATATTATATTTGTGTGGGACGTCATTTCGGGATCAAGATGATTTTCTGCTGTTATCGGTAACCTGTACGGAATTCTTCAGGAGGCCTGTAAGACTACAGGTGTGCTGATGGGTTACACCTGTCTGTCTAGAATCTGCACAGCTTTATGGTCTGTGAAAGTGTCTAGCTGGCAGCCTGTGGTTTTGTTTAGTGTTCTGTGTGAATGGAATTATGAAGGCTTACTGATACAGCTTAATGATACATCAGGTAAAAAGTTAAATCTTCGTTAATTTCATAATTATTTAAACTAAAAGTAAATTTGTATTAATCAAAATTAGAAATAGAATTCGAGAGTTTTTAACAAAATCCTGTTAAGAGATTTTACGGAACATGTCAAGCTGACAAGACGGGATACATCTGGACACTGACCTTGGAATGACCTGTAGACAGCCTTGACCTTACCCTTCATTCTCTACAGAACGTGCTTCCATTTCTTGGGAATTACAGGATTATGTGTTATTTCTGTAAAGCGAAAGGTGATTGGAATTGTTTGTTCCAAAAACGACACTGACTTCTGAGCTTTGACAAAGATTTACAGTGGACCTCTGACAGTTTCCACTTAATGGAATTTTTGTATCTAAATAATTTCAAATTGGAATTTTTGTATCTCAATTAATTTCATTATAAATATTTTAGAACCGTATTCATATGTTGAGATTTAAAAGTACGTATGCAGATAGGAACCACAAGATGTTCGTAAATGTTAAGATGTTAAAAATGTGTAATTTGAAATTTGAGTTGATGACTATTTCAGCAAAGGGTGCAGACATTCTGGTGCTGGTGTCATTTACACATCTCAGCCTGGTTGTACAGTTGCTTTGGTGTGTCTTTACAATAATAGTAATGTAGAAATGTATATTGATGTGTGTATATTTGTATTTGGTAATTATAAGAAAAATTCAGCTGAAGAAACAGTAATCATCCTTACAAAAAAGAAAATAATGATCTACAAGTTGACTTGTTTTTACCAAGCTCTATTAGTGCAGGTCTGATTGCTTAATTTCACTGGTTAATAAGGTTAAGAGTGCGAATGGAATGGGATTTTTCCGAACTGAAAAATATATCGGTGGGATCATCAGCCGATATCAGGGTATCAGTTTTACAGGGAGTCTTCGGTGTGCCTACTATAGGAGACTACTGGTCTGGGGAAATACCCGTGTAGGGTGTCTGATTTGAACCTTTTGTTTTAACCCTTTCACCACTGTAGACCATATTAGACTCATTCAGATCAATGCAGGGTAGAGTCTACTAAAGTTACCTAGGGGCGAAAGGGTTAAAACAAAATATCTTTGCTTTGGTACATCAGTAGGCTTAAGTGTCATCTGTGCTGAGAGGTTCTCAGCCTGTTCTCAGACTGGTTACTTAATTCAGTTTCAATATGACTTCCATTTAAATTTTGTGGCAAAGAGTTAGCCCTTTCACCCCTATATAACTTTTGTAGACTCTACCATGCATTGATATGGATGAGTCCATTATGGTCTACAGGGGTGAAAGTGTTAAGTATATATTTTCTGAAATGCTTTTCTATTCTTTAACAGTAAAGATAGGAAAGTTCATCAACGGCCTCAGTCGGTGATACATAATGCCCTGTTTAAAAGTCTACCAGCCCACCAGGGATCAAAAGATATAAAACGCTCTAGACCTCTTTACCAGCTGGGGCTGGTGTCTCTGTGGCCTTAGCACAGTTGTGTTTTATAATGTTGTATGTTTATATTGGCATGTTTCCTCGCCATCACTCAGGGGGAGGTAATCAGAGATGAGTTATGAAAAAGGTTAATATGCCAGTCTATTGACCTCACCACAAAACCTTGAAACCAGTGATATAATAATCATGTAGCTCTGTGGTTGTTTTTTGAGCATTGGCAGTCACTAGAACATTGAGGATGGTCAAGGATATAACGATGGTGCTGTATCCACATTAACCCTTTCAACCCTATGTAACTTTAGTAGACTCTACCATGCATTGATCTGGATGAGTCTATTATGGTCTACAGTGGTGAAAGAGTAAACATGGTCACTGTAACATACACGTCTGGAGGTGGCAACTGGCAACACATATACAGTGGTTTCTACCCAATTAGTGAAGTTTATAGAAAGGTTTTTGTCCAGTTAAAAAAACTTAGATAAATGATATTCAAACTGTAATCAGCAGTCACCAATAGTGAATTAACTGTTTGAGACAGAGAGACAGATTGGTTCGTCTCCTCAAATCTGATTTCCACACGAGGCATGCTGTTTGATTGTCGTGGTAACAAATTAATGGCAAGAACAAAATGTTTGTCTCAATCAAACTCTTACTTGTAATGATCCATTTATGGTGACAGACACTCCGCACCAACTCAACTTTAGGTAGGTTGCTATGGAAATCAATTTGTGTTTTATGATAAAAAATCGATATGTGGGTAAATGACCCCAGGGTCCAGTGTTAAGGAGATGGTTCGAGTTGGCTGCAATCACTGACCATGCATTGAATGACCAATGAACACGGCCACTGATCTAGGGATGTGAAGTGACCACTGATGAGATCTGACCATAGGCGTTGACTGGTTTCATTTTGCCTTAGTAACTGTTACGATCTCCCGACACTGTATCAGAAATAGGAGGATTTGAAGGACAATGGCTTATTTGATGTCAATTTGAGGTCTTTTATTCTATGACACCGGGGATGATCTGAGGTGGCAGTGTCCTGTCACTGACAGGAGTGTTGTAAGGGACAGACAGACTCCGGTGTGGGTAGGTATGGATGTGTGTCAGTCTTCAAGAGTTCAACTCATCCAAGGAAATCTGACATTGCAACATTGACGGCAGTCTGTGCTTCATCACAGTAGACTTGTATCTGATTCGTTTAGAACCGAGTCTTGATGTTTGACATAACCAATGCAACACATTGGTCAAGTGGTTCAAATCCAGATTTATTCAATGATCTGTTAGTGAATTAATATCGTCATGTAGTATAGCATTTTCAAAATCTTTTGAAATTCAGAATTCAAACTTAATGGATTCAGATTCCAAATGATTATCTGAAACACTGGAAATACAAAAGTTTTATCTCAAAAATCATATTTTGAAAATTTTGTATTAACAACCTTTTAGCTGTTTAGTCATTGAACAGTAGCAAGGGTTAAAGTCATACTGAGGTTTTGAGGATTGAATGACAGTAGGTCATTAACACTAAAAACCTGATGGGTTTAATTTGAACCGATGGTTACCAGGTAATGCACCTACAGCTACTTGTTTGTGCAGAAAATGCTCTAAATCTTTCTTAGTAACCAACAGGGATTTGGTTTAATAATTGAATCACCTTGTTTCTGACATGAGGTATGTGACCCCTCCAGCGTGTCACTTTTATTCCTCCTGTATATCAGTTAGGGCTTGGAGCTGGTAGTACAACCTACACTTATCTGTGTACAGGGGATAAAACATTGGGCATAAATGACTCATACATTTGTATAACTGTACGTCTGCAGAGAAAATACACACGGCAATGGTGTTTTAGTAAAATGATAAGTTGAGTATTTTCCTAGTCATGATCTCATCGGCAGAATTGATATCCTGCTAGATTTACGGATTTATGAATTTCTGGTCTAGGCTCAGTTCATGACTTTGTCAACTTAACCCGAGATTTTAGCTTAAGGGTGGATACTACCTTACACTTTTTACCTGTGATTTGTGCCAAAGTTGTATGCTACCTTATATGGTATAACTGTGTTATACGCTAAGTTTAAGTTTGTATGCTTCTTTACAAATTATAGCTGAAATTTGTTCCAGAGAGTTATGCCCCTTTAACTCATAGTTTTACCAAGACAAGTAATCTTAAACTTCCAAACTGGTTTGAATGAAACTTTACTTACATGATCAGTATATCATGTACCGTACTTAAACCTGCGTTCTAAGTGTGGTTTCCTGTCCTTTAAGGGATTATGTCCCTTTATATTTATCAAAAAAACTTGTCCAGACATCTTTTCCAAAAGTAAAAGAGTGATTGCAATGAATTTGTATGTACCGGTGACTCTATTTTTTTCTGCACCTACATTTCAAATTTTGTCTAGCTTGCTTTGTATTACAGTGTAAATGTGATTTAACATAATACTTCAAGTGATTTATTATACCTCCCACAGTGGGGGTAGGATATAATTGGTGGAATCAAATGGTCTATCTTGCCACAAGTTTGCCCAGACTACTTCTTTTAAAGTGTGTAATAGATTTCAGTGAAATCTTGTCAATATGTGTGCAGTAGTTTACTATAAGTAATTTATTTTTCATTGTGTATGGTGTTACTCTTTTACAACTGGTGGATAGTCGTAAGGAAGAAGTTTTTAGTTTGCTTGCAGACTATAATACTATTACTAGGTCACTTGTATACTGGGAAATTTTCGCAAGTCAAACTTTCGCCCTTCACCCAAGAAATAACTTCTGGCCCAGTGTCAATTTCACCCTTCACATTTAATTACTATGTTTATTATTTTGTTTACTTACATTCGCTGTACTGAAAAATTTGCCTTCATTACGGAGGATGAAAGTTAAACTGCAGCGAAGGTTTCCCGGTATACAGTAGTTCAATGTAACTTAAAGTGTGTAGACCTGTATGTATGGTCCATGTATACGGTGTAGGTTTGGACACAGGTCACTGTTGTCTTATTTGATGTAACAGGTCACAGGTACAGGGGTATGGTTTAATGTAAATAGATCACTATAATGTAACTTTGTATGTTACAGACCCACATAGAGAAGGGCAATGACCTCCTGGAGGAGGCAAGCATGCTGGCCCAGTCGGGCAACTTTGACGAAGTGACGGGGTACAAGGAACTGGCCCGTACGTTAAAGAAACATCTTCAACTGTTCACAGGCAGACTGGAGGAAATACGTGAACGCATCGAGTCCACTGCTAGTTGTTACCATCTCCTTGACAAGGTAAGAGGGTGCGAGGTCAGGGTGTTCACTGCTGGTCCGCGGTCGTGGGTTAGGGGTCAGGATGTTTACTTCCAGGTTCCCCATCTCCTGGAAAAAATGAGAGGGTGCAATTCAGGGGTAATATGGTTTAGGAGTGATGGTATTCACCGCCAGGTGTCACCGTCTCCTGAATACCTGAGCACTGTAAGTAAGTTTCATGATAAAGGGTCCTTGGCTTGTGATGAAGCCATTCTCATGCTCAAGTATGGGTGCTGTGCTCAGACCGACTTTCTTGTTATTTGCTTAAATCCTGTGACACAGTGAAAATGTCAAGTGTAAACAGTGGTATTCAATATTCTTTCAAGTCATTGACAAAATGTAAAAGTCAATCATTGATCACCTGAACAAGAAACTGTGATTGAGCACCGAATCGGAGTGTGAGCATGCACTGGTTTCAAGAATACGGGTCCTGGTTTAGTAGTCCAGGGCTGTTTTCTTATATCGCGGTCCGAACGGTTGAACTGGTTGGACCAGAGTTGTTCGTTTATGAAATAAGGTCGGACCCAATAATCTGATGCTGCTTTCTGGCAAGCCTTGACAAAGCCTTGCAAGGCCTGCATACACTTTTGCAGGTCTGTCAGGATTTATACCCAAAAATGTTACATTTAAAAACGGACATACCAGTTGTTCCACATAAACGAGCAGGCCCAAGGTGTCGGCCAGGTGTTGTCATCTCGATTACCTGGTCAACAGGAGAAGGTTCTGGTAAGGGAGTCATGGTAAAGTGCTGATCAGGTTATTGGTTAACTAATATCTTTTGCACCTTACATTAATAAATCTTTAACAGAAAAAGCACTAGCACATTCACATATTGAGCATAAGTAATGATTGTATTACCCTAAAAAAGTCTATTGTGACAGTCTCCATTATAGATTATCAATTAAGATAGATACAGTGTGTAAAACAAATGTATACAGTTGGAAGGGTATTACTTTGTTGACCTCGGTATGATTTATATATATCCAATGCAGATGTGTTTTAGAATGAACCCTTTCCTTACACCTTACAGTCTATATATGTTTGGTACAGCATCTCCTTATACCAGCTGGACCTCCATGTTCATCTGAATGAAAGTGTTTTTATTTCTGTGTACCCATTCTGACATTAGACCTAGATAGATGTTATTTCTCTCACCTGTGAACACATGTTTATCTAGGTCATGACCTATTTTCAGTTAGAAATCAAACAGGTATGAGAGGAAAGGTTCCTAGCTATGTTTTATTTTGGTGTAATGTACACCTGTCATCTTCAGGCCAGTTTTATCCTCGTGTCTGACAGGTGAGCAACCTTGACCTTGGTCTGGGACCTGTCTTCCTGTGTTACCTGGACGAGCTTTATTAAGTCAGATTTTCCTGAAACATAGGTTTCACCTGATGTGGGGGCTGGGTATGTCTGACATGTTACTAATGAGACTTACCCGGCCTTCTGGTCCACGTAATTACACACAAGTTACTAATGGGACTTACAGGGCCTTCTGGTCCAAGTAATTACACACAAGTTACTAATGGGACTTACAGGGCCTTCTGGTCCACGTAATTACACACACGTGTAGTTGGTGTTCCATCAACATTTGGCCGTGCCATGGAATATACTCGTCAGGGAATCCTGCAGTGCAGAATCTTAATCCTATTATCGACAGGTTATCATGAGGTATGGGCCACTGAAAATCAAATATTCTTATAGAGGATATTCATATATGCTGTGTGTGAATTTTTTTCAATTTTTATTTGATGAATTTTTCAGAAGAATTTGATACATTAAACATAAAATTTGATTACATGTACTTGGCTTTCGGTGAAGGCTTTGCTTGATTTATGTATCTCCAATGGTTCTTTCTGTTATCATCAATCTAAAAGATATTGGCATTCTCCGAGGTAATGATCAGGGTATTTATATAAAATTGGGAAAGAATTATTGACCTGGGGAATTATTAGTGTTCCAATAAATCATCTATCTGAGAGACGGTGTGTTTGAGGATTGGGATGGTTATGGAGTCCTGTTTTACGTCAGGAAATGCCATTGATTGTGATTACCAGTACTGGCAATAGAAATACAATAGATTGGATATCTCTCCAGTTTTCCTGCTGTTTTTATTAATTCTTAGCGTTAATAATTGTCGCATGGTATTCCGATTTAATGTCGGGTTATGGTGATTGTTTCTAGTGCATTACATGATGAATTGGGAACACGAGATGTTGTAGCTAGCATTTTTAGCATTGATCAGTTTTATATACTTTAAGTTCGAACAGAGCATCTAGTATTCCTGAGTGCACAAGTCTTATATTACGTGAACACATTCTACAATCACTCCTGTATATGTGTTTCTAATACAGATATACTGTAACATAAAGATGTTTCTTCATTAAAACAGCACTCTGACTTGCTGAATGTACAGATTCAAAGTCTCGCTGAAAGTACAGATTTAAAGTGCTCCGACTGTAATTTGTATTTTACATACAAACTGTATGCTACTTTACACATTATCCAATTTTGTGTTTGAGTTATTTCCCTTGGATTAAAAATGGGTGTTTCAACAAATTCCAAATAACTTGAGCCAAGTATTAATTTTTGAATTTATCATTGAATTATTTACTTAGCTCAATTCAACATTTTGCAGTTGTCAAAGTGTAAAAATTCTTTAGAAATGAAATGCTGGTTACCATAAGGTACCATTTAGCCTTAAGTATTAGTGACAGCGGATGAGCAGCATTTCTACCAGGAATCACCCAAACTTAAGCATTCGCCGTACTTATTATTTCAGTAAGGTTTTTACCACCAGGAATCTCCCTAACATTTACACTCCAACATACCATTATTTCAATAAGATCCTGTCTTAAGGTCCAACACAGATAAGCTCCCGACATATGCCTACTAGCCCTCTGTCTAACACTAATGGTGTCGGAGCCACCACTACTTTGCTTGTTCATTTGCTTAGTATCACCACTTAATTCTCTACTGGAATGGTTTCTTGTGACAAACATGCTCAAGTCACGCATCCAAGAATCTCCGTGACAGTGTATGTAATAAAAAAGCCAAAGAGAATTACTCCAAAAATACTAGATATATGTGTGTCTAGTTGTGAAAGAAAAATAATGTGGGTAATAATTTAAATTTTAAAAAATACTTGAAAAAGAAATGAAGAAAAAAGTGGCGTCTTTTTTCAGCCGAGTGTGCCAAATATAGTCTAAATTTGTTTCCAGGTCCCATCAGACAGCAGGTAGATGGGTGTAAATGAATTATAGGGCACACACAGAATCTGATGTAGAGAAGTCTGGCTGTATATAGACAGGTTTCCATTAGCCTGGTAAAGTGATCAAGGAGGGACCTGGTTTTTTGTATGTTAAGAGCATGGAGATCATTAATAAAGATTTGGAAGGCCTTACAGAGTTGTAGAATGACATTTACACTAGCAGTGTAGATTTTGGAAGCCAGGTTCTAATTTAGAATGACATTTACACTAGCAGTGAAGATTTTGGAAGCCAGGTTCTAATTTAGAATGACATTTATAATAAAAGTGTAGATTTGGAAAGTCATCTTGTAGGCAGCATTTGGAAGTAGCTTGTAGCAAAGAATCTTGGAGTTCGGTAATGTATGTCCCTGGAAACTTAACCAAATTTGGAAGAAGAAAAATAATTCATTAGTGTTTGAACCTGTGGTGACAATCTTTCGATTTAGCATCGACAATGTTAACACTGGGGCTGCAGGCTGATCCTATTCTACGTACACATCCTGGTCTCCTGACATGCAGCGCTGACACAATCACAACATACTGTGTTCACCTTGACTTATAAGATGCTTATAATATTATCTTTCCAGCATGGCCCATGCTTTAGGTCGGAGGTCATGTAGGTCAGAGGTCATGTAGGTCAGAGGTCATGATGCTTTGTGTGCGGATATGACATTTCGGTGAGATGTCACTTTAGGGGAGAGGCTCCGGGCACTACTGTTAGATTTATTTTAGCTCATGTACAAAGATAATGATTAAAGGTTACAGACCTTTTTTGGGGAGTTGGATTATTTTGGTAGCATTCCCAGTGATTACTGAAACCATACTTGCCAATTTTTTATAATTTCCATGGGGGAGATTCTGCACGCTCAAAATTAAAACATAAATATAATGTGTGTATACACTCCCTAGAGACAAAATAACCCTGTAAAATGGCATATTATAAGTTGTTCTTTCCGATGAAATAATTAGATCTTAGAATATAAGAACAGTTAAGCAAAAATACTAAATTTAAGGGTCGAAAATCAGGGATCTCTGTCCTAAACGTATTATCACAATGTATTCTTTATATGTATATATGTATACAACTAAACAAAAGGCATTGGATAATCTCTCTGCTGTTTAATCTACAGAACCAGGGTTAGAACCCCTGTAGCCGAGATGTTTGATGTGAAAATTATTAGCTCTTTGCTATAGTAAATGGGCAAACCACTGCAAGTGAGAAAATGTCTAAAAAAATTAGAAATCTTCTTTGTTGGAGATTCATCACATAAGTTTGGGACTCTCTAACTTAAGGTGGCCCTTGAGTTTTGTCATCACCTGTAGATACATTAGCTCTTGCTAATTGATCAATTTTCATTTTCGAAGTACTTTAATTTATTGTCAATACATTAGTACATTTATAATACATGAAATAATTAAAGGATCAGACAGGTCATTCAGTAGCTAAATAGGAGATTACCGGTAGATATTTTAATTTTATCTTTTTTTTTGTGGCTGCATATTCTTGATCATTTTACAGACTACAGATTTATATAACTTACATACTTATAAGAAGTTTAAGGTAATGGTAATCTCAGAAATTAGGGAAAATCTTACAATAAACTAAGAAAATACATAATCAAGTTTTCTGATGATTTAATTTGAAGAGAATGTTTTTGCCATAAAGTTACTCCACAAAGTGAATTGCACCTGAAAAATGTTTTGAATAGAAATTGGAGGCTCATTAAAACTTCAGTGATACATAAAATGTCAAGTTTGTTTCCTTCATGGTTTTGTAATCATTGTGATAAAATTTGTAGCAGAAGGACTTGATAAAAAAGGGTCAAGTGACGATGTCGAGCCCACTTAACATACACTCTCGTCTTTAAACGCTGCTACTGTTTTGACGAGAAATAATTGAGGAGATATTGTGTGTTCGGGGATGTTTCCCAGACGGCCATTGTGCCTGTGTATTTTGAAGGAAAGATGGTATCATAGCCAGGAGGTTTTTAATGTGGAGAGATTGTTCAATACATCGCCTGACGGCGAGATCGACATCGCAGAAGGAAATCCAGATGTCTATGAAGGTTCAATACATCGCCTCAGACAGATCAACGTCCGAGGAGATCCTGCTTAATTAGCGCCTTTGTTCCAATCTCCGATTCTGTCAAGGTGGAGATCAAAATTTACCTGGGCTTAGTTGTTGTAGGCCTGGGCAGCCCTGTGATTTGTTTCTATTCATGTACAGTTTGTATCCATGTACACAATTCTTTCTTAATTTTGAATTGATTGATAATTTAACCTTTTGTCAGATTGTGAAAATTTAATCCCCAAATATGTAAGCTTTTTTTGTCTTCTGTTTGTATTTATCAAACCAAAATTGACTTTGATTGAAGTAAGTTAAGTTGATGAGAAATTGAATGGCTGGGCTGAGGTAATATCTAATGAAACTTTAATTTGGCTTTGTATCTCTGTGAGAATGCTTAATGATTCAACAGCCGTGAGGATTAGCGTGTTTCCTGCGTTTTCAGGAATTATCGGGCTGGTATAGGTTTTGTTGTGGTGATTGACGATTGCCTGCAATGGTCTAGTGCAGACGCTTGCTGCTCCTCCAGGTCTACGAAACAGTTGGGGCTGCCTTGTCGCAGGCACCGCTCACATCGCAGTGCTGAGGAGCTTTGTCATTGCTCATAGACTTTGAAAGAACTCGTTCTAGCTTGTTGGAAACAATTTACTGATAAATATTGGAACATTATGTGCCATATAGAACATTTGTATTTAAGACACACAGAAACAGTCAACTCATTTAGAAACATTTCAATGGAAACTGTGGACTTTCTTTTGCCAAAGGAACATCTGTGTAAAAATTAAAAGGAAAAATGCCATATGTGTTGATGGTTTTGATGGCGATAATTCTATCATAAAAAAGTCAAAGATGTGGTTCTGGTTTGTTGGAAATAATTCCAGAATGAATGACGGAATTTAGTTTACTAATCGAATCTTATTGCTCCGAAAAAAAGTACGGATATTATTGTGGTATTATTGGAAATTATTCAATGGTTATCTGCAGAACTAATTTACGAAAGGAAATTTCAAAACCAAAAAATGGCTGTGATATAGTTGGAAAGAATTCCGTGATAGAAGGCGGTATTCCTGTTACCATAACAACAGCGGTGTGTAGGTAACAAAGGAAGCAGACATGGTGGTGGTGTTGTTTGTCTTCCTACTGCTGCTGATACTGTCCGTCATGGTCATCCTTACCTTGACCAAAGTGATGGTGACCAAAATGTCGCTCCCATTCTTCACACGTCCGCCAAAGAAAAAGGAGATAAGTGTCTTGTGTTGTTCTGTGAAAATGTGTCTTTATGTTATTAGTATGATTTGTACATAATTCGTTGTCTTATAAATATGATGTACACATGTCAATATGTTATAATTAAGACTTGTACATATGTCTTAATGAAATAATTACGACTTGTACATATGTCTTAATGAAACACTTACGACTTGTACATATGTATGGGTGCCTCGGTATCCGTGATCGCTAACGCGCACAGTCATTGTACTACTGTGTGCAATCAAGTGTGAGCTTCAGACCAGTCGCTCTCCCAAGAATTTTGTTTCGATCCCCAGCGGTGGTGGAAAAAAGAGAGTTATGTCTGATAGGGTTAGTTGTTATCCCTCCGATGGTACGGTGGTTTCCCCTGTGGGTTTCCTCCACCACAAAAACACCATTTGTTCCCTTAGCGGCGCCGTAATAAAAGCTCTACAGAGCTTATGTTTGTTGTTGACAATTGTACACGACGTTAAATAAAGATTATATATATATATATATGTCTTAATGAAATAATTAAGACTTGTATGTGTGTCTTTATGTTTTAAATATGACTTAGACACATAAATATATTATAGCTACGACATGTACATATGTCTTTGTTATAAGTAAGACTTGTACATGTGTCTTTATGTCATAAGCAAGACTTGTACATGTGTCTTTATGTTATAAGTAAGACTCGTACATGTGTCTTTATGTTATAAATAAGACGTGTGCATGTGTCTTTATCTTATAAGTAAGATGTGTACATGTGTCTTTATGTTATAAGTAAGACTTGTACATGTGTCTTTATGTTATAAGTAAGACTTGTACAGGTGTCTTTATGTTATAAGTAAGACGTGTACATGTGTCTTTATGTTATAAGTAAGACTTGTACATGTGTCTTTATGTCATAAGTAAGACGTGTACATGTGTCTTTATGTTATAAGTAAGACGTGTACATGTGTCTTTATGTTATAAGTAAGACTCGTACATGTGTCTTTATGTTATAAGTAAGACTTGTACAGGTGTCTTTATGTTATAAATAAGATGTGTACATGTGTCTTTATGTTATAGCTACAACTTGTACATGTGTCTTTATATTGTAATTATGACTTGTACATGTTTATTTTGTTATAATTAAGAGTACTTGTGTCATTTTGTTGTAAACACCACATGTACACGTGCCGTTTTATTAAGTGTGACTCCTTTTATGGTCGTGTATTATATAGATAGGTATTCAATAGAGTCTTTAGATAGCTACATGGTTTCCTTGCATAATTTCGCTTTGTTTCTTCAATTAGTGTAGGGGCTATTTTCGTGTAGACAATCTCGAAGGAGACATGTAACAATGTCATGTTGCGGTTAGTGTCTGACCACAGAGGAGTTATAAGTATACAGTAAGGGACAAAGAACTGACCACAGAGGAGTTATAAGTATACAGTAAGGACAAAGAACAGTAAGCAGCGCGTGCTGATGGGAGAGCAGGCATCCGTCTTGGTCTGTGTATGGAAGAGAGGCTCTGTAAATTACGTAGTTTGTAAATCTTTAACATTGAACCTTTGTAACACCAAACAAGGCTGTCTGTCTGTCCGAGTGAGAGACCGCAGAGGCTGGTATAGTAGATATTTTTTGTGTCGATCGAGTGTAGTAGGCACTTCCTGTTGTGGTAGGGTTGGTACTTGTCCTGTCCCCTTAATGAAGGTCTGTGTAACAGGAGTTAGTTAGGGCGGTATCGCCCTTCATAATTATTCTCTGGAACACCGTACTGCTGCAAGCTCGTAAGTTTTGTAGATGGATCAAGATTGTTTAAATTTTGTTTTATTTAGTTTTCCTTTTTCAGTTTTGAATGCAAATAGAGATCACATATTCAAAGATTTTACGGTTAAATGTTAACTATGGAAAATGGCGAAATTATTTGTTTTAAAATAATTTCTGTATAGAGTAAAATGTCTTTATGATCTTTAGTCATTTTGAATCTTAGTTAATAGAGCATTGGTGATTCATATTTTTTGACACAATTTTCTAAAAATATTCTCAGTATTTAAAATTCTGAAGCTGTCAGTGTATCGCTTTCGCTGTCAGACAGTGTATCGCTTTCATAGTTAATGACAGAAGTGTGGAAGCTGGCTGTTTTTTGAGACATTTATGAGGTTGGTTGCCTATTTCATTGATCTGTCTGGGGGATATTGGTCAGATGTAAGATGTTGGAGGAGGTTTACTTTCCACTCTAACATCGGTGTCATTCCTCACAGCACGTTTGCAGACAGATTGCCTGATATCACACCACAGGTCTGTCCACTTATTTGTATCAATATAGTTCTACAGTCTCTTGTCTGGCTGGTATATCAACATCGACTATTTGATTCCTTGAGGAGCTAATATCATTCCTTGAAGTTTGATATCGTTACATGAGAGTTGATACGAAGATAGTGTTGTTATGTAAAGGTTTATACAAGATATCTCTGTCACACCGTCAGAACCTCACTTTTTCCGATATCTATCTTGTATAACTCTTGTCACCTACAATTACCAAATTTGGTACACGAGTACCACTTTGGATGACGGAGTGTTACATACTGCGGGAAGATATCATAACTCCTAATATACAGAGTTATGGCCCTTTGTTGTTTGCTTTTCATACCGAAGGTTGTTTGGAGGTGGGAGGATATTGATTTCACGTAAAACTTTGCCCAGGAGGGTTCATCGTGTTATATGAGAATTTTATCTCCGTGAGATTACGCAAATAATGGGTTGAAATAGGAGTATGATATCGGTCAATGTGTGCCTTTTTTCCCACTTGTTTTTCAAAATATTAGCCTTTGGGGTTTTGAGCTGCATTGGATTATAGCAGTATAACTGTTAATAATACAGTACAGCACATTACAGGGTTTGAGATCACACATCGTACCTGTACATCTGTGGTGGTATTTGTTAAAATTGACATCACACGCTATATGGAACACTGCTTAAAATTGTCTTCTATCACGAACATGCCGAATATATTGTGTTTGAAATGTTTTTAAAATTTGTTTCTCCAACCCAAAAGAAATTTTATAAATCGATATTGGATTCTTTTCCATTACAATTTCCTATGCCTGTGTATGCTGAGACACACTACCCAGGTATGGTATGGCCTTGTCTGGCCAGGCATCAGCTATATTTTATCTGAACCATTGTATTCACCAAACTTGCTATACTTATTAATCAAGGGACGGTGTCACATACTCGGTTATCATGCCCTATTATAACCAAAAATGTTTAGACTGCATCATGATGAATATGTTGTAAAGGAAGTTTTAGTTGAGGAACCAAATCTTTTCACTGTCTTCACTGCTGTTTGCAAATTGGTTTCTTAGAGAAATAGCATAAGATGGGGAAAAATATTGTTGAAAAATATTACTTGGTTTTATTGTTTGTAGTGTGATGAACACTAATATTAGATGTTGGAATGATGTTGGGTATGAGTTTTGGTTAAAATGCTGCATCTTCAGATTTTCTGTCTGCCTAAATTAAAGGTACCAAAGTAATAACATATCAAATTTTGAAGATATTGATAAAATGTATAAAAAAAAAGAGATAAAAATAAATAATTTTGTCTTTAGCAGACATATAGTAGATGCTATGTTTTTGTGTTTGCAGATGTATGAATTGCCCTATTTTTGATGAGGTAGATGTTGATGTTATGTTTTTGTGTTTTCAGACGTATGAATGGGCCCTAGACGCCATGAAGTACGTGGCCAGTATGAAGATGGAGCACTGCAGCACCATTGAGGGTCTGGACAAGCTGCTGCGGAGCCTCCAAGTCTACCTCCGCGACCATCCAATGATGAAGGAGGAGACATTCATCAGCATGATGGACCTCGCAAAGAAACTCCGCAACGAGAAGTTGATGGAGCAGTGTCGGGTGGCCAAGGCTCGTTGTGAGGAGACGCACAGTCTTCTGACTGCCCGACAGTCCACCCTTCGAGAAGCCAAAGACAGAATGGTGCTAGAAACCAAGACCTCTCCGTCCAAGACTGACCAGCGGCGGAGTGGTCATTTTGGTGTTATTAGTTCCCCAGAGTTAAGGCACCCAAGTGTAAACAATGACAATGCCGTGTGGCAACCTTGTTCAGCTAGTACGCCATCGTCCGGCTCGGAACGTACTCCGTCCTTCTGTGGCAGTGGTACAAGCCCTATCCTGCCACCAACAAACCTGACACCTCAGGACATGGTGTTCCTCGGGGAGAGTGACTCCTCCTTTATAACAGAGGACATGTCCGACAGGGTGGTCACTTCTATACCAAAGATATTAAATAACTCCACCATGCGGTCGTCACGGGAGGACCTGACAAGTCCCAGTGACACCTCGTCCCAGGCGAGCATACGGAGCGCCCCAACCCCTCAGGGTTCTCGTGGTGGGGAAGAGGGACCAGGTAGTGCCCTCAACTCACACAACAGACCCCTTAAGAAAGTTCTGCGGAGAACCTCCACTGCACCTCCATTTACAGGTGGAGCAATTATTGAGGAGGAGGACGCAAAGCCTCGCCGGACAGACAGACGACCAGGTAGACAGGACGACAGCCGGACAGACAGACGACCAGATAGACAGGACGACAGCCGGACAGTCAGTATGATTACCAGTAGTACAGACAGTCTGTCCAGTATGCCTGAGGAAGAGCCAGAGAACGGTGAGGCCTCGGTCCCTGCTTCAAAGAATTTTACTCCAGTCCCGGTCAACTCTCACCTCCTTTCACAAAATGGAAGCATTCCGACGGGATCTCTGGCAGATCTAAAACTCTCCGGCACAGAGAAAATAAAACGGTAAGCCGAAGCTTATTTCAGAGTACCATAAATTTGATCTGGTCTGATGAAATCATCCCATAGTCATTGTAATGAATTCAAATTGTGTGATTTAATGCTTTACTTCTGATTTACTCTATAGCAAACAAACTCAAGGGAGGTCAAGTCTCTGTGAAGTTGCCTGTGCAACTGTAATAACCGTATAGATATAATGTTTTGTCCCCTAGTTGTCCAAATGAACATGTGACTTCTCTTTCTAACCAATCAGAACACTGGGCCATGTGATGCGCGAGATGGTACAAACGGAGCGTGATTACGTCTGCTCGCTCCAATTCGTCATTGAACAATATGTCCCTGAGCTGGAACGGGACGATGTACCGCAGGCCCTTAGAGGCAAGAGAAATGTGATCTTCGGAAATCTGGAAAAAATCTACCATTTCCATCGTCAGATGTTCCTCCGGGAAGTTGAGCTCTGTGCAAACAACCCATTCCAGATAGCACAGTACTTCATCATGCATGTAAGTATCCATTTAATACCTATGATGAAAAATATAAAATGATCCCTATAAAATGGTGATATGAGAATTATGAAACCCTGTTGAAAAGCACACAATAAGATTCCTTATTTTTCTCATTGTCTTCTCATGTTGTCAAACTTGTGACTGTTATCTAAATGGCAATACACTGGTTCTGCGATCTTTCCTCTTTCCGTTAGGAGTAATCGGATTGTATTGTACCTGTATATTGATTTGTGTTGCTGAGGAGATTGTGTGATATATATCTACCTTGTATTGTAGGCCAGTCAGTTCTACCTGTATGCTATCTATAACAAGAACAAACCTAAGTCAGACAGCCTGATGGCAGAATATGGGAAATATTTCTTCAGGGTAAGTCTGAAAATTAATCTGTAATCCTATACTCACTAGTGGCAAAGAGTCATAGATCGTAATATGCTGTGGTTGTGTAAGCAATATCATACCATTCGTAGGAAAGAACTTTTATTGATGGAAACTGCTAATGAATATCTATATTTAGTGACTTCATCTTGTTTATGGCCACCCACTATATGTCTTCCTTTTACCTGTACACACTATACAAAATACACAAAGTAATATTTGTCTGTAATTGCCTGCTGACCTTGTATTTGACCTTGTACACACAGGAAAAACAGTTACAGCTGGGAGACAAGATGGACCTGTCATCCTACCTTCTCAAGCCGGTACAGAGGATGGGCAAGTACGCCCTCCTCATCAAACAGATAATGAAGGCCTGTCCCCACACAGACCAGGAGTACCAGGACCTCAAGGTCAGTTCAGAGGTCAAAGTCAGATGTCAAGATCTGAAAGAGTTATCATTGTGAGAATAGAGGTCAAGGTTAAAGGGGAAGCATGAACTATCCATCTAATGTAAAATTGATTTGAGAGAAAATAAGGACTGTTCATTACATCATTGAAACACAAAAAAAGTCCAGGGTAATGATCAATAATACAGGATTATACTATTATTGGATTCTTCGAATCAGATGAGTGCAATCGACTACACGCATTAATGTTTAATCTCTTTACACCTAACATGTGTGTTTAGGCTGCGGAGGAGATGGTGAAGTTCCAGCTGCGTCATGGTAACGACCTATTGGCGATGGATTCACTGCGGGACTGTGATGTGAATCTACAAGAGCAAGGCCGTCTGTTGAGACAAGATGAATTTCTCGTGTGGCAGGGGAGACGGAAATCCATGCGGCATGTCTTTCTGTTTGAGGACCTAATCCTGTTCAGCAAAACACAGAGAGGACGTAATGGAAGTCCTGATTCATACAATTACAAGTTCAGCTTCAAGGTAGGGGGAAGTCTGGGTCTAGCACGTTTATTTATAAATAATGCAGTACCTAGATCTTTGAAACAGCTCAATTTACATGTCGGACAAAACCTTCGGTAACATCTTATCCATAACTTACGTAACATTTTTTATTGCTATAGTGATACATCACCTATGAAACAGCACAACATTACCTAACATTTCGGTGAGATAGCACTATAAAACTTCAGTTTGTTGTCGCCATTAACAGACTTTGATTGGCCACTTATCATTCCCATTACAGATGGCAGATGTTGGATTGACTGAGGCGTACGAGGGCAGTGGGTACAAGTTTGAGATATGGTTCCGAAGACGTTCCCTGGGGGATAACTACATCCTACAGGCACCTAGCTCTGATGTACGTCACCAGTGGACCAAGGAAATATCCCATGTCCTGTGGAACCAGGCACTTAAAAATAGGGGTAAGTGACAAATTGTCCGAGGTAACTGTGGACTTACCTTACACACTTTAAAGGGAAAGCGATCCCTTGCTCAGTGCTCAAGTTTCATTGGTCACCTGTCAGTGCTCAAGTTTCATTGGTCAGTCTTCTAATTATAACAATGCTTTGTGATGTCCCCTTCTCACCCTCATTAATTAATTTTCAAATTGTATAAAGGCAAGAAGTTAACCAAGCATCTTTTATAATTTGAAAAAAGATATCGATCGTCGGCTTAATAGGCAAGTTAGTTTTTAACCAACTCTAGTAAGATAAACATTATACCCAACCATCACTCATTGGGGAACCTCTACATAATACAGCCTGTGATTTAACAATGTACTGTACCTGTATTTCAATGGTAAATTTATTTATATTTAATTGTACACATTACCTGTGCTTTAGTAGTACACATTACCTGTGCTTTAGTAGTACACTGTATCCTTGTTAAGTTTAAGAGTTTAAACAGTATTTTATTCAATAAACCAAGACAGTTAAAACATACAATTTAGGAGGGATGGAATCCTCTAAACTCAATGTTTTAATGTTTTAATGTGTGTGTGTGTCCCCACAGAGAACCACATGACGGAGATGTTGTCGATGGGAGTTGGGAACAAGCCATGTCTTGACATCAAACCCAGTGCTAATAACATTCAGGATAGACTCCTTAACTATGCTGTGGGTAACAGGGGAGGTAAGTCAGTGTGTCATAATCAACTCCAAAAAGTGTATGTTAACATGTATAATAGGGATATTCTTCTGTCTAACAGTTGTTGGAGTGGTTAAGGCACCTTAGCTTTTTGCTATTTGAGCACAGTTTCAAAGTTAATTCTTCACAAAAATTTGTTTGTATCTGTTGAGGACATAGTTTTGCAACCTTTTGTGTTTTGGAAACCAACATTGTTTTGAATGTATTTGCATCTTTCAGATCTGAACATGATAATAAAACTGTTATTCAGTTCATTGGCAATGCCAGTTATTATTTTTTGATTTTATAATTTATTTGTCTGTGGCTTGTTATGGAGGCGAGGTTCATCAGTGGTCTTTACTGATACCCTGTAATTTTCTTTCTTTTTAAATGTATCACAGGATTGGGAATTAACAGGAGAAAACCTGCAAAATAGCCTAATAAACTTGTTTACTTATTGCTTATTTATTTTCTTTTGCAGCTCGTACGAGAAACTCTGTGGCGGTGACATCATTTGAACACCTTCGCCAGGGAAACAAGCGTCCCCATTCCATTATCTCCGTCAGTAGTACCTCGTCTTCTAGTAGTAGTCACTCCGGCATGCTCAGCATCCTCGGCCCAAACTACGACATGGCTGACAGTCCGCGTAGTCGTCAGTCCATCGCATGTATGTCTAATGGTGAGTGTCAGCGATCTCGGTCTTCTGTCATGGAATCTGACAATTGGTCAAAAGTAGTGACCTTGACCCTATGTTCTTTGGCTTGTTAGCTTGACATCATTCCAAAGCTTCTGTTTTTAATTAATTTCAAAACTGCTGCAATACTTGATTATTTTAATATAAAGATTTTTGTTTTTGGAGTGTGTTTCAAAATCATTTTTAATGCTTTTGGGAAATATGGTGACTTGAAGTTTGCTATAATAGTAACGATGTTTGATATTTTAGATTTAGAACCAAAAATTCAATGTTACAAAGAAGGATGAATTTCTCACAAAATTCAAGTGTTGTGATGTGCTCTATCATTGATTACAGAGAGTGGAATAGGTACGGACCTGTCGGGGTCGGAGAATGATCGTCAGGGAAGCCTGGAAATTTCAAGGCGCGGACCAAACAGCAGACATTACATCAACCATCCACAAGCCAAACTGATCCTGTCCAACACCAGTAGTAACGAACCTGTCAGTACGGACGTATGTATTCCTTACTTATCTCCCTTTCTAAAGATTTATTTCCCTTGTTAGAAGGAAACAATTTTTTTTTCAATTTTCAATTATTTGCAGAAAATAATTGTTTAATTGAAATATTGTTTAACGTCATACAGTACTTGTACATTCTATTTAAAGTTAATGTGGTAATGAACGTATACTGTGAAATTTTCACTGTAGTTTAACTTTTGCCTTTTTTTCCCTTTGTAATAAGGTATCAGTAAGTGAATTTTTCACTGTAGTTCACAGCATACCATACATAATTTATATTTATGTGAAGGACGAAATCGAACACTAGGTAATATGTATCTCACCAGTGAAGGGAAAACGTCTCCCAGTATACAGTATATGTATCTAAATAAACATTTTGTTGAATTAGTTAAAAGGTTGAAGTAACCAAAGTTTTAAGTGATTTACAAATTGATTGCTTTTTCAAGTGATCCAAACTCAGTCACTTACGTTCACCTTGTTAATGGTATTTACTGTCAATGTTACAGGTATGTCACTTACGTTCACCTTGTTAATGGTATTTACTGTCAATGTTACAGGTATGACACTAGCTGAAGGACTTCACTGTTCACTAACTACCTGGTAGTCTTTCATGGTGAGCTGGATCAAAGTCAGTCACTAGAAAACCAGACACTGCCCTTCAGCACCTGCTGTGATCAGAGTTCACTACCAGCGGAGATCAATGGAATCTGATTCAACATCAACAGTGGTCAGAATTCAGGAGCTGAATTAATGTAAACAGACAATACAAGTCTGTTATATTATCCCTGGAAAAGACAGTGGTCTGAAGTGAAGAGATCGTTGCTCAATTTTCCAACAACTGGATCATGAAATTACAACTCTTCACAAGACTTCAACTCCAGTGGCCACAGAGGTCAGAGGCTAATACACATGTGCACCACACACATCTTGTGTAGAATGGGGTTTAGGCCTTGGAGGGGAGGCAACTCCTATGCCAAGAGATTCAACTCGACAAATAGATCTGATAAATATATTTATTGTTCAACAGATATCTTTGTTACTGATCAACATGATTAAGGTTTTTTTCTCCAGTTGTGTAACTCACAATGAAAAATAACTAAATTGTCATGTCTTGAACCAATTGTTTTTTACCAAAGAGACAGGAAAATTACTTCAGCGTTAATTGCAGTCGATATTTAAATGTGAATACTTTACTTATATTTCGATGCTGTCAATATGAGGTGGTTATGGAAAACTAATAGATTACCTCCCTTGGTAAGATGCTTCCCCCTAGGCATTTCTAGAACTTACTCAACTGGATGAAAAGAAGTAGCCACACCATATAAAATAGATAGTAAGTAATTATACATGAATCTTGGTTCTGATGAATAAACAAAACCTTTGCAAGATTAGGTCATTTACTAATTTATTAATTCAATAAATTATGTGTTTAATCCATCTGGATATAATGGGTGGTTAATTAAAATAGATCATTAAAGAACTGCATCAAAGGGAGGTAATTGAAAAGAGTCCACCATGTCACACCTCCGTATTGATATACATAGCTTGTCAGTGAGGCAAAGCTTTTCTGTAGGTAACTTTCGATAAGTAAAGATTCACAAAGAGATGAGGTTGGATGGCTTGTTGTGATGTGAGAATGTACACACAACACCTGGAGTAAGATGATAATATCTACCTTCTAATTCCTTCTGGAGAAACCTGTACGGCAGAGTTCCTGTCTGTAGAAGGAATTGTCTGGGGGTAGGTTTGGTCACACAAACAATTGATCATCAGTTTATCAGGTATTTTTTTTCAAACACCTACAAAAATCATGTTTAGTCATTACTTTTTTGTATCTTATTTATTTCCATCTCATTTTTTTCATATTTATTTTTTTAAATATTGTCACAACATGTACAGCAACGTCATTTTGTTTCTATGTGCTGTCATTGTATATGAACACATAATAACTCCGATCATTCCCCATCACACGTCTAACAAACGACCAGATATACCAAAGACTTTTATCACACTAGGTTCACATTGTTATGTATTTCTATCACACTCAGAAACCACAATGCCATTGAGTAGACAAGATAAATTTCTTTTCGTATCAATTAGATTTTTAATGTAAGTGTCATATCTTCTGAAATTGTAAATGGTCAACTGAAAAAAAAATTGTTTGTAGTCTTTGTTCTTATAATTGTTATCTACCTACGTATACTAGTCCCCAGGATCATGAAACAGTCTAACTTTGAAGCCAACATGTCATTGGTCTGTAACAATACATCCATATACATGTGTGTATATAATTCAACTATGATACAATTCTGGATAATTAATCAATATTAAGATTCTGACTCTACAATACGGGTACCAAGTGATCCTGGGGCCAGTCCGCCAAGGCTTACCAAGGTAACATACAGGATATAAACATTATGTACAAGTGTCTATTTTCACAGGTCTGAATTTTTATGCTTCTACTGAAATGGACAAATTCCCCAGATATATCTTATCAATATTTCAAAAAGTAATAGTTTATGATGCTTTGGTGACAGTGCATGCATTTCTGTTAATTTTTTTGTGTAATTGTAAAAGATCCACATGAAAATCCAGACATTTACAGTAAATGTTTGTGTTGATCTGAACTTGTGTTACTGTATTGAGGAATGTCATGTTTGACATCAACATTGTTAAATGATTTTTGTAGAAATCTTTCTTCAAAAGCACTGTATGTAAGGTCTAATTTTGAGTACAAGTGTACTTGCTGTTTTGACAATACCAGTATATATTTAGTCTTCCTTGTCACGGTGGCGAACCTGAGCGATGACCTGCTTCCATCTTTGTGCCAACACTGGTGTTTTGTTGTTGATATTACAGCAGTGATATATTTGATTATGGTATGTACAGATTATCCATTGCAGGGACAATAATCTCCTGTCTCAGAGGAACAGCAAAAAATTGTGTCAGGTTGTAAAATACATGTACAGACTCTGGTTTCTGTCCGCTCTAATTGGTTGGTTGGCAGATAACTATAGTGATATTTACAGGGAAATCTGTATCAATTGTGATTGGGAATTTAGTTAGATATCAATTACTGTTAAATGATCTACTTTATTTATCTTGAAAATCTTGAATTCTTTTATTCGGAAATTGAAGACTGGATTGACAAGGTGTGTATGTGTTAACTCATTCACCCCTGAAGACACATTTGAACTCTTCCAATTCAAAGGTTGGAATAGTTCATTGTGAAACTTCAGGGGTGAATGAGTTAATTAGTGTTCATACACAGCAGATATAAATTGCACCATGTGACAAACTGAAGGTTAATTACCAATTGATATTCAAGGTATATGCAAGCTACTACAAAACTTCTGTTTTATTTAATATTGATATTTAAGAAAAAGATAAATTTATTTCTAAAGAGCTGTTTTCTTTACTCAGGAAGTTCTTTGCTGAATTTGTTATGTTAGACAAATATGTATATCTAGCTGTAAAAATAATGGCTTCGCATAATTAGTAGAATGCTTCAAGGAGTAGAGTTAAACCAGAATTGAATTAGCAGTCAGAAACACATTCTTGTAGTTTAAATTCTGCTACCCTCATTAATAGAAGAGAACATTTCTGTGGGTATCTAACATTTGTTTAACTATGAACTGGTGTTTTGTACATTAGTGTAAAGACACTTGTATGGATTGTTGCTCTTGGTATTGTTCTTGGGGAACGAATTTGTAACTATGAACTCAGCTCATGATCAGATCAAATATTTCATGCTGTATATGTATTGCATCAAAGTTTCATCTCACTATTTGTCAACAATGTGCAATAATTCTGGTAAATCTACCTGTCCATCAGCTTCGTACCCCATTAACTACCCTCATCACCATGGTAACACTTGATCACCATGGCAACCATGTCTATGTCACCATGGTGACATGTGTTTGTTACTATGGTAACACTGTTCATTACCAGAGTACATATACTACTACCCTTGTCCTTGGTGATTTATTTTCAGGTTCATATTGAATTCTGTATCTACGGCTACAACTTAATCTAAGGAACAGCAGGACAAGGAAACCTTGTGCATAGACTAGGATTATAAACTAGCCTTCAGGTAGATTGGTGATTAGATAGATGCTTACTCAAGGCGTTACATTACTAATTAAGGAAGTCTGACCGCAGGATACTCACAAAGGTCAGGAGGTCATAAAGGAAAATATACTAGGTAGAATGCTATCATTTCGGTGCTTCTGTGGTTTCCAAGGAACTCTTCAGCATTAAAAAACAGAAAAATGCATGTACAATTTGAAGTTATTGTCCATGACACATAGAAGATTTGTGTGTTCATTAATAATCATGTTCTGTCCAAAACTCATGTATGTAATATGTGATATTTTGATAACATTTGTACATACAAATCACTCTATCTTAGTGCTAGCTATTTGTTGAAGCATACATTGAGAAAATAAAATGTAAATTAATTTTCTGTAATAAAGATGTTGAAAGAATGTAATTTGTGGTGATCGTTCGTTTGTACCATATGTGTTATTATTCTACTGTCATCAATTTCTGAGCGTTTAGTTACATTAAATCAATGTATTTGTATGTGAGCTGTTGCTATTGCGCAATGTCCATCTTTCTTTATTCAACTTTTTGTTTAAAATGCTACTAGTCGAGAATGTTTGAATGGATATTGACTAAATGTGATCTTGACCTAGGGGATTGATGTTGTATAATCGGAGTGCGTGGACCCCAGAGGATAGATCTGGACAAATCACACCAATGACATTTTTACACTTAGACAAGTCATTGTGGGGTTTAGTGTCATTCTTTATTTAGATAACCTCACAGGACCAATTAGAAGTCCATGAGACACATTAATTCTGGGGTTAACCCCACAGGACCGATGTAACCTCATAAGCACCAATAATACTTACAGACAACCCCACAGGACCGATGTAACCTCATAAGCACCAATAATACTTACAGACAACCCCACAGGTCCGAAGTAACCTCATAAGCACCAATAATACTTACAGACAACCCCACAGGACCGATGTAACCTCATAAGCACCAATAATACTT
>JAUMHH010176218.1:0-15546 GCA_032359455.1 Chlamys rubida
AACCTTTTCACGTCCGATCGGGGAATCGAACCCCGGTCGCCTTGGTGAAAGGCAAGTGCGCTATCCACTGCACCACCTAATCCTTGATTATCAAAGATTTCAAAGGAAACTTGCTTCATTTGAGCAATAAGTTTAAGATATTAGCCTAAGAGTTTCCGATAAGTGAGATACGGGCCAAAAGCGAGGCCGTTTGACCCATATCTCACTTATAGGACAATCTGAGGCTTGTTTTAATTTTTTGTTTCAATTCGGGTTGAACTTTGAGCTCCGTCCTTACAGAATCGATTAAAACATCACCTGTCATAAAAGAAACAATTAATAGTACATTTATATTTTCTTTTGCCACAGGCTCCAAAAATAAAATTGATGATAGGTTTTGATTTTTTTTTGTCATCAAGCAGGTTATATAAATATTTCTGCCGGGAGATACCTTTAAAAAGAGCATTATACTAATGGGTCTACTTTTATATTTATAAATTAGAAAAAAATTCAATACGAAATATTATCAAAAGTATCTTTGTTACGAATATGAACAAAATTATTGAAATTTTTAAAAGTCTTTAGTCTTCACATATTGATTTAAACATAACCAGTCATAAAAGTAACATAAGTTCTATAAATATACAAGTAAATACTACTACCTGGAGTGCATCAGCTGTATAAATTATACAAGTATTTACTAATTGGTGGAGTGTATCAGCTCTATGAAATATAGAAGTATATACTGATAAGTGTGTTACTGCTCTGTAAAACGCACAAGAAAAGACTAATCAATGATCAGTGATGTAAACATGACACTCAAGAGTGACTCGCAACCTTACCTTTCTGAACTTATACCAAATATGATACACAGGAATGCCGGGATCCTTACCTGGTGAACATGATTGAAACATGATATACACGAGTGGTGCACGAGTAACGGGCACCCTTACCTAGTTAACGTGATGTAAACATGACAAACACAAGTAACGGGCACCCTTATCTAGTTAACGTGATGTAAACATGACACACAAGTTAACGGGCACCCATACCTAGTTAACGCGATGTAAACATGACACACAAGTAACGGGCACCCTTACCTAGTTAACGTGATGTAAACATGACACACAAGTAACGGGCACCCATACCTAGTTAACGTGATGTAAACATGACACAAACAAGTAAAAGGCACCTAGGTTTCGTGATTTAGGTATGACACAGACGAGTAACGGGCACCCTAACCTTGCTAACGTGATTTAGGTATGACACAGACGAGTAACGGACACCCTAACCTTGCTAACGTGATCTAGGTTGACAGAGACGAGTAACGGGCACCCTAACCCTGCTAACGTGATCTAGGTTGACAGAGACGAGTCACGGGCACCCTAACCTTGCTAACGTGATCTAGACATGAAATACAAGAGTGACGGGCACTTACAAGGTAACATGATATCGACCTGTCACACACGAGCAACAGGCACATTTACATTGTTAACATGTTTACGTGAAACGCACGAGTGAGGCGCCCTTTACTGGTTAACGTGATGTAGACATGTCACACACGAATGACAGGCACCCTTACATTGTAAACGAAATCTAGCCTTGACACAGATGAGAAACGGACACCCTGACCTAGTTAACGAGATAAAGACATGTCACACACGAGTAACGGGCACCCTGACCTAGTTAACGAGATAAAGACATGTCACATACGAGTAACGGGCACCCTGACCTAGTTAACGAGATAAAGACATATCACACACGAGCGACCGGCACAATTGCATTGTTAACATAATGTTTACATGATACACACATGTGAGGCGAATCTTTTCCTGATTAACGTTATTTAGACATGACACACAAGTAACGCGCACCCCTACCTAGTGAACATGTCCTATACAAGAAACACAAGAATGACGGCCACCTTTACCTGGTTAACGAGATGTAGACATAACAAGAACGCTATTCGTGGTAACGACAAAGCTTACTTATCTATTACGTAATAACGACATAACTATGTCATTATTACGAGATAGCTAAGTCGTTATTACGACATAACATTTGTGTTCTCGTTGGCCCGTACCGGCTTCCGTAGGAACGTCTACCTTATATTTCCGGTGAGAAGTATGATGTACACAGTCAGGTAGGGATCTACACATTAGACGTTGTGCAGGACCATACTATTACATCTGTATCGGTAAGGTTGTGTACAGAGTTCTGACATGTCCTTTTTGGCTACTTATTGTTGCCATGTCATGAATCATAGCATATGTTGGAGGTAAGTCGATTTTTATATTATTTAAATTAGTATTATTACTGTGTTTATTTAGGTAACGCCACATATACAATGCATAATGTCAGACTATTTTACCTCGCATTTGGTCTTACATTCTTAGTAAAAAAACAACAGAATTTGCATATATGGT
Source organism: Chlamys rubida (assembly GCA_032359455.1). Taxonomy (NCBI): domain Eukaryota; kingdom Metazoa; phylum Mollusca; class Bivalvia; order Pectinida; family Pectinidae; genus Chlamys; species Chlamys rubida. The sequence goes on from JAUMHH010176218.1 coordinate 2,406, forward strand.
ATATCACCATTGCTAATACATACACTGTATAATCCTGTTCTTTGAAAGTTTTTTCTTTTCTTTTTTTTTTTATAAAAACTCGTCACTTAGAAATAATTGCTTGACATTAAAATTAAAACAAAGAAATATCTAAATGAAAATTAAACTTCATTCAGAATCAAAATTAGTATCTAATATAATATTATCGATTTCATTAGATAATGAATTAATTAAAATGTGTCTTTCATTTGCATATCACGTACATCTTGCTCAGTAATAATAATATATGATAATTTGATCTGAGGGATAGAACAGTTAGGTGGAATGTCTAGGTAAGTTTTGTCAGAAGTAGAAATATATGTATTTGTATTCTGTATTGTTTGACGGCCCAACGACAATTTGAGTCATTTAGAGCCAAACAACAATGTAAAAAATAGACATTCACAAAAAAACTGAATACATAAAAGCCAGCAACAAAAGGTTAAAATGTGTAAAGATGTCAAAATATATCAATTGCAAACGAATTGTTTATAAGATATATCATATTAATTGAATGTAAATAATCAAATATTGATTGCACAGAAACTGTATCAAATAAGCGTTTCATAGAGGGTACATCATAAAATCCGTCACGTATATGTTTGAAAACATATGTGAAATAGGAATTAAAAGATTCTGCTTTGTCAACAGAAAGAGTATTAAATTCACCATTTATTATTACTAAAGGAGCATCATTGTTAGATTTATTGTGCATATTCTAGATAAACTTATTAACCCGCCACCACTTACCTGGAGGAATAGACTTGTCTAAAAGAGAGATTTGCAAGAGTAAACATTTTTGCTTAGCCTCTCTTATAAGGTGAATAACTTCATTTCGCATAGTTCTGAATTTCTGCCAGGCTGTAGCAGTATTATTATGTTGAACTCCATCATGTTGACGCTTTCTTTTTCTAATGTGTAGTCGAATGCTATTATTCATCCAGATTGTATCATTTGGACGTATAGTTATAACTTTATGTGGTTCATAATTGTCAATACATTTATGGATTTAATTTGAAAGAATATTATTCATAATCTCAATATGAGCAGTTTCATTCAGGCAGGTATCCCAATCAATATTAGATGTTAGCATTAACAAAGTCAGTAGATGATAGTTTTTTATTTGCAGATTTTTAAAGAGTTGTAAAGGATATATTGCAACTAATTGGAGAATGATAACTACATATCGGAGCATGGGTAGACGGATTAGTAATTATATTAGCATTATTAGTCATTATAATGTCCCGAGATGAAGAAGAGGTGGGAGTAATTTCAGTAGCTTCGTTAATAATATTTGCAACACCGAACTTAGTCATGAGTTGCATTATGTGAAAAGTTGGTTGAACATTTAGCATATTTTGATTAATGCCACCAATCAGTATAGTCTTTATCTAGGACCTCATCAAGTTTATTCCAGTATTCTATTGTGACTAAGGGTACTCTCAATCCAAATGATTTCTAATTAAGATTGCTCTAAATCCAATCTCCGTTTAGATATATTTGTATCATAAGTAAAAAGAAGAACCCCTCCACCTCTTCTGTCAAGTCTGTCTTTACGGAAAATATGAGAGATAAGAAAATAACTTTGTCGGGGATTGAGTTGTTAAGATGAGCTCTGTCTCAAGGATATTAGTCTTATATCTGAATGAGTGTATATTTAAATGAACATTTGAAATGTCGCCATATATTACCTTATTTCGAATGTTATCTGGAGGAGGACCTGGATTGGTATGTTTGGGTTCGACAATAAGAGTAAAGATGATGTTACAAATAGTATTTCCGAGTGTCCTGGATAGATATGTTACATGGAGCTATACATCACCCTAGCCACACACTTCTTAACATCAGCACAGATGTTCTCAACCATTGTCAAATATTGATGCATTGAATGAGAATACTTACAGTATGTGGCGGACATGATGCACAACAACAATAGAAACAAGATCAGGCATTGATTCTAGAAACAGTTTCAGTGATATAACATAAACAGCTGTATATATATGAAATATATGCAAATGACAGATAAAGTTGGAATATTTAAGCAGAGTATAGGGACTGGGTTGAAATGATAAGGTAAACATAACAGTCAATATATACACAAAGAACAGACTTAGACAAACATAAAGATGCACTTGCAAGTTACTGTAAGCAAGACATGTGTCTTCACATATGACCTTAATATATACATATTGTTTTGTTTTTGTTTTTGTATTGTTTAACGGCCCATCGACAATGTAAGTCATTTAGGGCCAACACTACTGTAAAAAGAGACATTCACGAAAATAAACACATCATACCAAAACTTAATAGCTTAAAATATGTAAAGGATTAAAGAAATATATCAATATCGAACAAATTGGCTGCACAATATATCATATTTTTGTTGTAAAGATCAATAGAGTGTAAATAGTCAAATATTAATTGCACATAAACTGTATCGAATAATCTTTTCATAGACGGTACACCATAAAATCTGTCACGTAATTGTTTGAAATCAGCGCATTCAATCAGGTTGTGTTTGACAGTAAATGGTTGATCACATGCAAGACAATAAGGTTGGTCTTCCTTACGCAGAATGTAACCATGTGTAATGTAGGTATGGCCTATTGCGCAGTCGCGAGATTACAATTTCCTCTCTGCGGTCTGCTCTACTTGTTGCATGCACATTATGTTGAATTGCAAATAACTTCCTATTTAATTCTTCAGACCATTTATTTTGCCAATTTGATTTAATCAAATTTGTTATACGAGGTTTAAAATCAGAAAAAGGCAGTTTGATATCTTTCGGTGGTAGGTTAAGGGCTGCTTTAGCAGCTTTATCTTCTTTCTCACGTCCGTTCATTCCGACATGACCAGGTATCCAAATCAAGATCAGGTGACAAAACAATAAAATTCTGTTCATAAGAAAAATTCTGTTCATACGAACGGCGATGTTTCAATTTCACCCAAAGCCAGACCAACGGCAGTAGCTTCAGCTGTACAGATAGATGCATTATTTGGTAATCGGCAGGCAAAAGATACGTTGCCAATAGCACTTAAAGTAAACATTTGACCTTATTAGTATTATGATTTGTCAAAATGGTTCTAAGGATATTGTTGTTTGAACATTTTTGACCCCTGTGACATTGAAACTAGGTCAATGTCATTTTTATGAGGAAACGTTATAGCACCCCATCCCAGGTACCTACTGGCCAAATATCATGACCCTAGGTCTACCAGTTCTTCAGAAGAAGTCGTTCAAATGAAAACTTTGAGGGACGTTTTAGCTAACATGGCCCTTCGGGCCAGTTGAGCTAAAATTGATGCAAAGATCACGCATGTCAAAACATCAGGCATACATATTATTACATCGCCATTAATCAAAACATAGTTAATATTAAAAATAGCACCAGTTAGATTAAACAATGTCAAGTGCGAGTTTACAGTTCCTAAGGTATCAGACGTGTGCTGTTCCGTCTAAGTCGCAAGCGCTACGGAAAGCTACGCAACTGCCCCGGAAACGCTACGCAAGCGCTCTAGAAATGTTGCCTAAGTGATACGCAAGTGCTGCGCAAAGGTACGCTCAAATTGTACACGTGTACGAGTCTTCAAAAGTATATAAAAAATGCACAGTAAATAGTTATGTCTGCTTTCGCTCTATTCGATGCCTTTTTTTTATAGTACTAGTATTATAGTTTTTTGAAGGTGTGTCTACTTTTATTTAAGTTGAATTTGACCTACAGCAACATGGCGGATGTGGTTAATTATGTAGAAAACACCTACCTTCCCGTTACACCTTGACCTATTGTCCTTGACCCTTCGCAAAAGCTTACCTATTTCATTTGTTTACAGTTTTACGCATGCACCGATTATGAGTTTGAAAAACAGCTTCGTTTACACTTTGAAAATAACGTATATACATATCGAACTTTTGTTACGATAGAGTTTAAACTCATCATTACAGATATATTTAATGTTTTGCAGGTCACTGTTGATGGGGATCTGTGTATTGGTAACGTTGTTCAGTATAAGACGTTACGTCAACACTACGGCTGAAGTTCGAATTGAAGGCTCTTCCATTCATACCAAATACATCCTGACAGGCAATCCTGTCCATCACATAGCATTTATAAAGGTACCTAAGGCCGCCAGTACAACGGTTGAGAATATATTTCTACGTTATGGGGATGAAAAGAATCTCATATTTGCTCTGCCAAGAGGCCGTGAAGGGGGTGGTGCTTTTTTGACATCACGCTACTTCTTTCCGCCACCCCAAAATAGAACTTATGATATAACTTGTGGGCACGCCAGATACAACAGAGAACAATTCAGTAAAGTTATGCCTAACGATACTAAGTTTATAGGAATCGTAAGGGACCCATTCAGCCATTTTCGATCTTTTATCAGATTTATGCAACCCCCAGACGTGCTAGGTATACCAGGACCAAATCCAGTTTTGGAATATCTGTCTCGTAAAGTCAAAAACATGAAATCAACGGGTCTTTATGATCAATTGTGCAATTACATGGCTATGTATTTTGAGTTTCCCGGAGAACTACGTTGGAATAAGAATGAAAACGAAATACAAAACTATTTACTCAAACTGGATAAGGAACTGGACATCGTATTAGTGGTGGAATATCTTGATGAATCTATTGTGTTGATGCGACGAATCTTAAACTGGGATCTCAGACATGTTTTGTACGGAAAACTTCGTGTCAATAAAGAGGTAGATAATCGATTAAAGTTCGGAACAATTGAAGAAAACATTCACAAAAGCTGCGCATATCTAAATCACCGTCTGTATAATTTCTTTGTTCACAAACTGAAAGAAAAGATGGAAAGACAGTCACCTGATTTTTATGACGAATTGGCTTACTTCAGAAAAACTAGAATAATATATGATAATTTCTGTTTAACTTCAATATCTGAAGATCAAAACAACACCGAAATTGCCTTTGAAGGCAGTGCATGGAATAAACCATTTGTAATCACAAGGAAACATTGTGAACATCTATATATTCACGATGTCACGTTCTTAGATATGTTGATAAAAAAACAACATGCACGGTCTTTAGGTGTCTTAAGCGTTAAGAGCCAGTTTTACATTGCTTAAAGGTAGATTCTTGTTCTTTTCCGAGCGACGGACCACATTTGTGTAGGATTTTTAAACAATGCCTTGGTGTATATATTCAGCTGCACTCAGTCAATTTTGTAGCACTTATTTGAACCGATATTTAGCCTACACTCACGGGGAGGAATAACTCCTATGTCAAAAATAGACCACCATGAATGGTACCAGTAAACTTGATCTTTCTGTTGTATTGAAGGATACTGAAATGTGTTGTTCTTCGCCCATTTTTTTTTAGTTTTTAACCAGTTCTATCTTATTCAATGTAGTGTATTGGGTGATACATGTGGATATTAAAATGGTTCATCCTGTAAGATTGATACTGTTACGATGTACAAACCTGTATGTTGAGGTAATGGTGTACACGCACTTTAAATGGGTTAGGGTTCGGCTAAACCATAACCCTATGGACTATATGTCCCCGTAAATGTGTATGGTAAGGGCACTATAACGAACAACAGATGAATGAGGGACAACCTTTTTGTTATTATCTTTTTGATTGTTAATGAGGAGTAAGAGGGTCTACATTACAAATCGGTGGACGCTGGGGAGAGTTTAAAAGACATGGCAGATCTTTGCCTTTTCAGTGAACAGCATCTACAGTAAAAAGAAATGGTGAAAAGGAAGTCCGATCAACTTTAGGGGTCTAACTTATATGGGATAAGTTCCCCGAGGAAATACAGGAAACGAGAAAACGTCTGTGGCCCGATATATGAACTGTTGAGAAGATGATAATTTTAGCTTGGAACATAAATGGCAGTTTGGACACAAAATTAAAGACATAATTTATGAAAACGTTCAATATTGCATATGTTATACTTAAAATACGTACAACTCATTCACAGGCAGGTGACATTGTATTATAGTGAACTCAAATTTAATATAATAATAACTGGTGACTACGTTAAAATTGATATCTAAATCATCGTCTGTATAATATCATAGATAAGGAGAAATATGTTTTTCTAGCATGTGTCTATATCCCAGCAGTTGGTTTCAAATTTTATCATCAAAACAATTGTGAGTTTTACTATGATTTACAAACTAGTATTTGTCAGGTGGAGCCTGTGATGCGCTTCTTTATATTGGAAGGAATAGTTTTGGTTTTTCAAACGATTATACATATTGCAGGTACAACGGTTCGAGTGTAATTAATTATAATTTAATAATGCTTAATCTTCTTTCTTAAGTATTATCTGTTTCTCTTAGAGGTTTCAATTTTATTCGTTTTCTTATTTTTTATTAAAATGTTCATGACCATCAGATGACCTAGACATTTTAAACACATTTAATGCATTTATGTAAAAATATCCTTGTTTATATACTCAAAATCAAACCTTCAGGCGTGTTACTTAAATAACCAACGTGTAATTTAACGAATACAATTAAAGAATGTTGAATAAAGAGACAATATCTAAGATTGGATGTAGATATGCTAGATCATTTAGGAATACATAATCAACGTTGTATATAAACTTTGCATTTAGGAGACCATGAGGACCTCAAATAGCTGTGAAACGCCTAAATGTAAGTTATTAAAAATATGTAAATGTGAAAACAGACACTAATATGTTTAAAAACATTGAAATTGAAAAACATTTACCGATATGTGATGAATAAGATTTTGAACTTAATACAAATGAAATTTTGCTAGCCATTCTCACTGTGTAGCGAGGAAAAGCACAGGTGTAGATGTTACCCGAAATGAATGTTTATTAGTTGGTCAATGTCTACTTTTACTAGCACTAAGTACTTTAATGAATGCATTGTTAAATTCTGAATTTCCAATCAGAATAGTCTAGATTTGTGATAAACCATGAACACAAAAAAGGTGACAAGACTAGCCCAAACAATTCCAGAGTAATTTTTCTGCTGATACAATTTTTCACATCAATGATAAATCGTAGGCTACTCAATTGGACCACGTCATATAATATAATTTCAGATGCCATCAGTTCGGATTTCGTACTCGACTTAGTACAATTGATGCTATTTTCTGCGATACACTCTTGCCAGTACTAACTCATAGAATAATAGCATACGTCGATATTGTTTCGTTGACTTCCGTTAGGTGTTCGACCATATTGATTGTGTTAATTTATGGTTCAAACTATCCAAATTAGGAATAAGAAGGAAACTGCTCAATTTGATAAAGTCATTTTATACACATGTTAAATCTTGTGTTACTCTTGTGTTAAAGGCCACCTGTCAGAAATTTTTCGATAATGATATCAGTCTCTTCCAGGGAGAAAGTTTGTCTCCAGTTCTTTTTCCATGTATGTTAATGAGTTTAATTTTTTTAATGACTTGTTGTAATTATCACTATGAATTTGAGGACTTAAGCGTATTTCTTATGCTTTATGCTGACGACATGATTGAATTTTTTGAGACACTATACTATGATCACAAGATTAACTATATAACCTTGAAAGAAATTCTAAAAAATGGAAATTAACTGTAACCACTGAATAAAACCCCCCAAAATGTTGTTTTCCGGAAAGGGGGAAATTATTGTGTTAATGATTTTATATATTTGGGGATTGAATTTGAGATTTAACAACAAATTACGTAGCATACAAAACAACTTTCGTATCAAGAGGCCGAGATATCTTAATTATGGTATATTCAAATAGCACAATGGTGGCCATCTTGCTTTTATGCAAACTAGAAAAATGCACAAAGGTGACAGGGTTCATTAAGCGGATTCCTATTATTTATGGACTCGGTGAATATATTCAACCCAAAAACATTGTATATACTCCACGTCCAGGTTAAGCTAGTTGGCTGGACTAATAGCAATCGTTTGCGAGGCTTTACGTTTGAGGTTTCTCATATCGTCAGAAACTCGTTTTCTACCGGCAATGGATCGTTGGACAGTTATTCGTTATTCGAACAACAATTAACTTTCTACCTTTTCTCTCCGGGGGCGAAATTAAAGTTAGAAAGTTATTCGTTATTCAAAATTGAAAAGGCAAACATAAAGTAAAACGGATGCCAGTGCCTCACTTTTGAAAGGTTGTACATACCGGGGTGCCACAGAGTATTCACACAGAGTTTAATTAAAATTGAAATAGGCATCACTCCAAGCCAGGACCTGGAACATAAAATGTGGACGAAATCTCAGTTTTGACAATTTTCGGGTATAGGATTCCAGACCCCCAGGACTCTCTTTGGCACCCCCTCTACCTGCAACCTTTCAAAAGTTGACACCGGCACGGATTCTACATACCCTCGGACCTTTTACCCGAAAATTGTCAAATGAAAGTACTTAAGACTCGTTGTTGAGATTTTTTCTTTTGGTATTATTTCTTCGTCCGTAAGGATAATTTTTCTGTTTTAATAATATACATGTAGATTGTTTTGGTCTTAGTTTACGGTCGATTTGTCGTCCACTTTCTCAACGTTTCTGACATTGGTCGACATTTGTAATCTGGAATTTACGAATGAATCTCTCGTAATACAACCACCTTCATTTTCCCAAAGCACCGTTTCCTTGGCAATAATTTCTACTATTCGTTGTACGGCTGGAGATTCGGTTTGGGGAGACATCACGGCCTCTTTGCTGTAACGAAGTTGACCCTCATATTTTCTCATGTTTCATGTTATACATAATTATTTATGTACCACTATGGTACTTTGCTTAATTCAATGAAATAATAACAAATCGTTCTTTTACCTATTGTTTGATGACATTTATTATTGATAGTGTGAGTCGTCGACAATGGTAGAGAGAGAGAGAGAGAGAGAGAGAGAGAGAGAGAGGGAGAGAGAGAGAGTTAGATATGATATGTCAGATTTACGAGTGTTACCACGAGGAATGTTGAGTGGTAATTGTAAAGTGTTAGTTTGGAACAAAGTAAGTGCGCTGTGTCGATTGGAGGATATATATAGTTGAATTGTTCATATAAACCTTGATGAGTGTATGTTTTATCGCTGTAGTTACCGTCATATCGACGAATCTTGGTGCGAGTTCGGTAGTGTGATGGAGGCTGCCATTGTTGTGAGAGTGCGCATGTACGGCGATTGACAGTTGTTACGTATTTCCGGTTTTAGAATTGCAATCACCGATTAGTGGGAGTTTATAAATGATCGAGTTCGATAAATAAACCCGAAGGTTATTTACAGTTATTCGATTGGTTGTTATTTCTAGGACCGAAATACGATGTTTTGATTTGTTGTTGTGCTTCAGTGAGTATAAAAAAGCGAGTGTTTGTATTTTCGTTAGACTTATAGACTCAAAATTAGACTTAGACTTCTTTATTAGGATATCGTTTATAATTTTTTTTCGGCCTTTGAAACCTAAATAACCATTAATTGTTCAGTCTCATAACTTCTTTACTTTCATTAAGTAAGCTTTATCTAAATAGTATTGGTTAGTTCAGGCATTTCAGCTATTTTTATCTATATTTCATTTGTATTTTATCGTATTTATTTACCGGAATTACGTTACCGGAGACTTCAGTGTTGAGACCTATCGGAGGCAGGGTATGTTGATGCATGTTCCATAACTGATAGTTCCGTAGCTTCTTGGACGATCGTTTTTTTTTCTAGTATCGAACCATTGAGCTACGGTATTCAGTCTATTCATTGTGTATACCCCTGCAGATGGGGGATCGGCAACAGAGTACACCTGCTTTTATTTCCTAGCGCCTTCCTTGGCAACACCTCACTTTTGGCTTGAATGTTGAGCGTTCGCCCAGGTGAGGAAGGCAATGGGTTCTGTCCCCCGGCCGGGACATACCAAAGTCATTAAAACTTGTTGTTATAATTCCCTGCTTAACGTTCAGCATTAAGTGGAATGGCAACAACTGGTTCGCCCATTGTCAGTATAATGTGACCGGGCGGAATGCTGTGCTTGGTGCCTTCGGCATGGCATTTCAGTGAAACAGTAGTATAAAGTCGGCATCAGATCCGCGCTATCACAAGCATGTACACCAACATACCCTGTCTCCTGCATACACACACGCGACCACGCATGCACAACACACATGGAGACACGTCCTTAAATGACCTTAGGTGTTAATTAGGACGTTAAACAATTCATAGTGTAAAACATTTGGGATTTTAGCGACTTTGACTGAGGTCGGGGAAACAAATCAACAGTTTACTTATGATATATCGTTGTCTCCATTGTGTTATTATCTACAGGATTATATTTACATTTGTATTGCAGTCCCTCTAGATAACAGTACCAACTCTAAATGTTATGATTCAATAAAAGCAAGTGTGTAGTAATATTTACAGTACTACCTGTACTGTATATGACCTCTGACCTCACTATATATAAACAAGAGTCATCTCCCCCACCTCACCAAAAAAACCCGATATTGCTTATAAACTTTTTTAAAAAATATACATTTTTTTTTTAAATCTGTGTTAACAACTATAACTTTATCAACAAGAAATTTCACTATTGAAATAAATTCAAGTCCGCATGTTCAGCGATTTAGAACAACAACAGAGGAGGATATAAAAGTGTTTGAATCTGCAAACCAGTCCTTGTCAACGTAACGGAACACAGCATGGGGGCTACGGCTATTCCAAGGTAGGCTCTAATAGATAGGAAAGATAGGAAAGTGCCTGTGTTCATCGAATTATCAAGGCAAAGCAAAATAATTGTTCGTTGTTCTTTCTCGCTCCGTATAACCATGTACAAAGTACAAACAGTAAAACAAACAGTTATTGCAATTTTCAAATACAGCAATTAACTATTTCACCACTGGTCGCCGAGAAAGTAGTGATACAAAATTAGACACAGGCTGTATTTGGGATTAATGTAAACAGTTATTAAATAAGATCTCATTTGTATTCCATGTATGTACATACCTCCAATCACAAATGTTGAACCGTCCAAGCCATTTAAATCCATAATATATCCACGATCCGCCCACAAATGTCCGCCATTTATCCTCTACGAGATCTCCTGCTGTAGGTCACGTAACAAGGGACGGATTTCTCTTATGTTTATACAGCACTCTTTTTCCGTTGTTTACGACAATATCGGGTTAAAGCGAGTTTCTGTGTCAAATAAACACACGTTTCCTCATCAGATCGGTTCCGTATTTTGTCATCAATACTACCATGTATTGTGAACCAACTCGCACCAACAACGCCGATACTTCCAGTCAGGTATTGATCTCTGGACGGCAGAAAACAGTGGCACATCGACAAGTCACTTGGTACGTATTTTAATTAATTTTTAATCAATTTGTCATCACATTGTCTCCGTTCTTATGGATTATAATTTCAGTCTCCCTTTGTATACCACGTGCCTCTTTTCGAAAACAAAATCGTGGTTTTAAACGAAAGTCTATTAGTTTAAAGCTGAATAAGTTTCCTTTGGTGAATTTTAGATCTGTGATAAATGATACAAATGGGTATACTTTAACTCCTAGCACGAAATTTGTATGTCAATCATGTGCGTCGACTTGTACGAAAATTCTTTCTTCAAAATCAAGTATGAAATCAGCTATTAAGGAATTTGATAAATTTTGAAAAATCTATGGAAAAGACTTCTCCAATAAACTAAATATATATCTAAACAATCTTCAAAAACCAAAGGATTTATTGACAGTTCCATAAAATGTATTAAAGACTCGAAATATTTCACAGCGTTCAGGCTTCTCTATAAGGAAAGTCGTGCTGCATGTTGTCAGAGCAAAGTTAAAGAAAAATAGAAAGAACCCCCCTCCCCCTTCTTCGATGTCCATTAACCGTTGAACATATTAATAAGTTCTCTTGGGGAAATATCACCAGACAATTAGAAGAAGATGCGCCATTGTTAAGTTTGTCATTAAAAGCAGCTATTACTACTCCAAGTAAGTATAATCTAACGCCCAACTATATATATATCTTCAGTTTTTTACAAAGTGACATGTCCATGTGGATTGAATACACTACAGGGCCACTTTCGTCTATCGCGTTCCAAATGAAGTTTATGAAATAGGGACTAAAGTGGTTTAACGTTGTTCTGTGGCAAATCTCGGCAAAGACTTTCAAGGCCTGCATTAAATATCGACAAACTGGACCAGGTATTGTGTATTACCTGCTAAAATTGCAGGTGTCATCGGGCACACCTGGCGTATTGAATAAAATTTCACAATCATGTTATATACATGTTAGTATGAGCCAATATTTACTCCATTAAACGGCTATCATGATCAAGAGAATATATATGAACTTTCCAAGCTTTCTGGACCAACTGCTTACTGACGCCCATTTTACAATATTCTAGGAACAAAGGCGTGTCAGATTATGGAGTTGCGCTTGGCAATATACTTCACATGAGGGCCGGTAAGAATGAAATTTAACCTGAAGTTTGAATTTTATTCACACATTACACTTACAACATATCACATGTCAATATTTACTCACATTCTATTAATAGTAATGAAACACTGATGTCTTTTTTTCACAAAAGTATAGGAAAGCTAGAAATCCAAACCCAGGTACTTAACCAATAAAAGGCGGTTTACATATGTGTATATAAGTACAATTGATCATCATGTAATACAAACAGCTTATCTGATACTGAAATTGTGATCATGGCTTAATTTTAATACTATTGAAACATTGATGAAGTTGCTGTGGTAGACTGGCATCCTGTTAAAGTTACGGTCAAGATTTCGAAAAATTGGTAGTTATTGTTGACTAATTTTCAAAAACATCACATGCTGGGTTTGTCTTTTGGTCTCCAAGGAACCAGTATTCTGATTGACTGCCTATCAGTAGGTATTGATGATAACGTCCAATTACGGAAAGACAGTATACAGGTAGTATACAGGTAATTTCAGTGAAGACTTGCAGTCATTATTCTTTGTTAGGATATATGGCGGCTATACACTAACAATTGCATCACAAAATTGAAAAAAAGAAAAGAAATGAAACTGAAACTAGCTAACAATTACAAAACATTATCACATTATTATATACATTTTATATTTAAGGATTGGTTGTCATATTTTTGACATGCATTGGTGTGTAACCTACATTGGCTTACCTACATATTGAATG
>JAUMHH010176229.1:2253-15545 GCA_032359455.1 Chlamys rubida
TGTACACTGTCTGGTGTAGTCTTGGTTTGTACACTGTCTGGTGTAGTCTTGGTTTGTACACTGTCTGGTGTAGTCTTGGTTTGTACACTGTCTGGTGTAGTCTTCCACGGGATCTATCCGTGTCTTACAGATTGTAGGATTCTCGCAATGCTGGAAAAACGGGCTCATTGGCTTGTTTAAAAATATATGATTTGTCACATTATAGTTTTGAAATAACAAAGATATTACATCTAAATGTAACACTGACCTTAGTGTAAGTGATGACTTACTTAAAATAGAAGAGAGAAGCAGTTCAGACAAATATCAGATAATTCGGAAGATGACAATCGCAACAGTAAATCCTGTTAATTAGACTGCAGAAATCTTTGTAAACACTTATCAAATCCAATTCAATATCAAATGGGCAGTATAACAAAATGTATTCCACAGTGCCTCGCACAAATAAAACATAGTATGGCATATACGAACATATATACCTCTGCTTGACGTCAACACAAACACAAAATATACAATATTGACACAATTTCCGATCACACTTTCAACTAAAAGCTGGCACAAAACTACGACAATCAAACACGAAGAGAAAACAACACTAAACAAAAGCCATGATGAGTGTCCACATGTAAATGAAATTCAAAGAAGGTGTTCGGGAATCGTGAGCGTTCAGATGGTGATACAATCAATGTGTTTATGTCTATATGTAAATGGTGTGGTAGGTTCACGTGTAAATGATGTTGTACGTCTAAATGTAAATGGTGTGGTAGGTTCACGTGTAAAGGTGTTGTATGTCTATATATAAATGGTGTGGTAGGTTCACGTGTAAAGGTGTTGTATGTCTATATGTAAATGATGTGGTAGGTTTACACGTAACTAATTTGTACGTCTATATGTAAATGGTGTTGTATGTCTATATGTAAATGATGTGGTAGGTTTATGTGTAAATGTTGTTAATTCATAAACATTTTATTGACATTGAATAGTCAAAGGGATTGGGGACAAATTCTTACAATTTACAAGGGCCGTCTCCCACTAAATTGTGTTGTATATTTATGTGAAAATGTGTGGTAGGTTTATATAATGTAATTTGCATCGTAGGTCTACATATACATGATTCCGTATATCGATATGTACGCAGTGCTGCATGTCTGTATGTAAATGGTGTCGTCTGTCTGTACGTGATCGATAGCGACAGAAACGTGTATCTGACAAAGTAATAAATGTATTATACAAAATGTGTGATATGCATAACAAACTATAATCTTTAAACCATTCTTTAGAAATAGATAGAAAATCAAGGAGCACACTACACATCGTACTAAAGTTGTTTTACATCATTTCACAAATTAATGTGTTTAGTTATATAAACATCATTGCGTGTTGTTGAAATAATCGTAACACTAAAACAGCAGACAGGGTTTAAATTCTCCTAACCTTTTCGCATAAGGACTACTGCACGCAACCCGAGGGCGTGGGAATGAGACATATCATTGCACGCATGCATTACCCTGTTTACGTAGGTGATTACATACATTTAACGTTTGTTATGAAGAAAACAATACGTAAAATATAGAGCACGTATTAAGGGCTCGATACGTCCTTGTAGGATGCAATGTAATCATTGTAACGGCAGTCCTAGGGAATGACGACTGTAACAAATGACAATGTTGGATAAGAAACATGCAAGACAGATTTGGCATAAAATGAACATATGCCAGGAACGTATCTCTCCCACCGAATTTGTAATTTTAATTTAATTTCAAAGTATAACAAGTTTGGTTTCTTTCAAAATTGATTTTTCTACTACAGCTTGTGCGATAGACTGGTTTGGGCTCTTCGACAACGCCGTTCGAAAGTCAGGTTTGGAATCCTTTGACTACGCCGTTCTATAGTTATGTCTAGAGCTCTTTGAAAGTGCCGTGAGACAGCCAGGCCTACAGCTCGTCGACCTTACCTTTCGCTAGCCAGGTCTGCAACTCTTCGACAGCGCCGTTGTATAGTCTAGAGCCATTAACAGCTCATTGCTGTGTTTTTAGATTTTTGTTGCACGTCCAGCGTCGGGAAGTTGTATTGTAGACCTATTAGCATGGCAATTGCATATCAACCTTAACGTCAGCTCACAGTTAAGACATCGTTGTCTGTAGATGGTTCGTAGCTTTAGGTCTAGATGTGCGTGGAGGTCTTTTGGAAGGGCGCCACTTTTCCTTAATTTATGCAAAGCTATAATTCGTCGACCAAAATTAAGTTGGTATGCTTCAGTTTCTACCTGGATTGGTATGCTTCAGTTTCTACCTGAATTGGTACATGTATAGACACCGACTCGTTGATTTTCCTACTCCATCATCAATATAGCTGCGACTGCATTGTTCAAAAGTGGTAAAAAGATAAGTGGTCAATTAAAACAAATCAAGTGTTGATGAGAAGTAAGTACTTGGTTCAAGCTGTGTTTGTTTCCACTTGCTAAATAAGAGATTGTGCGGATAAATGTATCTCATATCCATCGACGTGATGTAATTTTGTTACTATATCTTTCTAATATTTACAACATCTTTGGTGAGATTGGTGGCAATATCCCCCGTTGCAATCGGCAAACTTATGGGGGAAATATGTCCCTCTAGAATGTGGACATCATTCTGATTTGTTTTCATTCTTTTTATCCGTCGCTTACCTTGATCTTTACTTACAACAAAACCTACATGGACGGCTTGCTACTAAACTATTGGATAAGCGTGATAATTCTGATTTCCGATCGGGACTTTCGCTCTCTTCAAATTAACAACACCAAACTCAGTGTTTTTATGTCGCATCTGACTCCATGATATGGGTCCTACTTTGAATAGCACTATTTACGTGAACTCGTCAACAATGGTTCAATTCCGGATAACTTATGGAACATGTGATGAATTGTTACCAATTTAACAAAAGAAACGAAATTGTAGAAAATAGAGAAAATATGCATAAATTACAAAAGAAAACAGAAAGAACAGAAAAAAGACAAATGGAAAAACATTTTCTTTCTTTGCCCGGTTGTAAATTGCACAATAAATTCAACAACATACATTTGTATTTGAAAATAAAAGTTATTTCATATCGAAAGTAAAAACTTCGGGTGTGGTGAGATACAGGCTATTAATGACTATGGACAAGTTCTGTGGTCCTCCATCATAAATTTTCTGGAAAATATTTTCTTTCCTTGTGTGATATTAAAAGGTCGATATTGATTATTAGGCTTGATATGTTGTGGTTTCCCTGATATTACCCTGGTTCTCAATGTAAGAACTTAACATTATTTGTGTCAACCTATATTTTTACATGGCGGTTGTCGGCGATGAAACAGAAGACGCTTATCAATCCGTTACATATGTTTCAGCGTTCTGGGTGTAAATCTTCCTTTTGTTTATATTTTCGCCAATCTTTTTTATTTTGCATTTTTAATTCGATTTTGTTTTCAATATTATCAATATTAACTGTTTATCTATACTGTATAGTTGCTAATATTCACGCGAGTTTTCCTTTCGCGAATTTAGCAAATGCGTTAAAATTCGCGAAAGTAAAACCCTCGTGACTATTTTGAGATCGTCACCATAACATCTAGGCGTCACACGTCCGTGCTATCAGTTGAGTTGAGGCTTATAGGTCAAAACATTGCTTTGAAAGAAGTACAATATTTCAAAATGTTAACAGGTGAATTGAAATTGAAATGTTTAACCACTGTTCCATGTAAAAGGTTACGTCACTGTAGTAAATGTACTGTTTCTCCGATCGGAACAAAGTAATGAATATCTTTACAAGGTTACAAGGTTCATATAAAACAATAACAACAATTCAGGCGACGACATGCAAAATTATTTATTGAAAACAGTTTACCTGGTACCCCCTAGGAACATAGGAACAGGTATACATCTGTGTACAGTAGCGATGTCGGGTTGTTCATTGCTAGTAGCAACAAACACTCTTTGCGAGATGTTCCGAAATAAACTTACAGAAGTTGTGATTCGCGAAATTAATCCCGCGCGAATAAGTTCCGAATACAAATTCGCGAAATTGTAACCCCGCAAAATTTAACAAGTATACAGTAATTAAGCGTAACAGCATAGTAAGTTTAAAGCTTGAAGAATAGCAAAGTGTCTACAAAACCGTAATTCGAAACTAAAATCGATAAAACTAGAGCAAGTTTGAACAACACTAATTGAGCCTTCTTCTCATACACATCGAAGAACACTTATACGTTGTATATTTATTTTAACGATGTCTTCAATTTCACTGGTAACATTTAATAAATGGACGTTCTTCTGAAAACTAATTATTGCCTACTGTGCATACTAAATTAATCAATTGATTTCCTATCAGAAATTTGATATGAAAAAAAAGGAAGTTTAATGTTTTATTATCTTATTGTAATTTTTGTCAGTTCTTTAACTAACACCCCACGTCCCCTCAAAAAGTAAAATGAAATAAAACAGAAATCCCGACCGACCTACCATACTTTTTCAGTCATGCTTCCTGAAATAAAAATTAGTTTTTTAGTTTAATAAAATTCTTACTGGAATAGAAATTTTAAAGTTAAAGACCAATACAACTTGAAATATATTAGATGAACTATTTGAAGGGACGATAGTATGAATTATCTATTTATAAATATTGGCAAGGTAAGTTGAATTTAATACAAGTAATGTCATTGCTGTTTTAAACCCACTGGCACAATACAGCAGTTCATACCGTATGCACATGTCTATATATGAGTTCGGATACACATTAATTATTTATTCATTAATTATACGATGAATACCTTCATACGTCCCTTTGGAAAAGTTGTATATAAATTGAATGCTAATTGTCTAGCATGTTCATGCCGGCATTGACTATTCATTACCACATTACGTAACTATGTAAAAACTCAATGGGTTTTTAAACTGAAAGAAGCAGTTATTGAAATATACTATCTTTAACACTGTGTAACAGGTGCCAAATTGTATGTGTGTATATCGTCCTTGAAGCGACGAATCGTAGTCAATTAAACGAATGAGTCAAAAGTTTAGTAATTGTTATGTGAATCAGATAATCACAGCTATTATTACTTTAGTAAATGTGATACATATAACAATCATAGTAAAATTAAAGTAGCAAAATTAAGCAAACTATAATTACCGCATTTAAGGTTTAACTTGTATTGCTAGATGGAATAATACATTTAGATACTTCTTCCATAATGTTTTAAAGCGATGCGACTCTTAATAACTTACTGTAATAAGACAGACTACCAAATAAATATATATAGTTGGTTAAGACTTTTTGAGGACGATCATGGATATGTATTTGAAAAAAGGGGATAGAATTGACGACAAAACCGTCATTCGTAAACCTAAGAAAATACTTACATGGAGATTTTTGATAAAATACGAGAAGAGGGGGTAAGCGTCATCTGCTTTATCGATACCACCGCTATGTAAATCTAGGTCAAATCCAAGTAATGTCACGTCCTCAAAGCGTTAGCCGGGGCAGCGAAGCAGTAAGTAACACCGATGAGCATAATAAAAAATCACATCACACAAAGACAAAGCTGAGATCATGGTGGCGACCGTATGTCCATAGTCTTCAGCCACCTCGTCTCTGGAAACCCTGTGTGGTTTGTCCGTCAGCAGTCGACAGCTATCTCCGATAAGTTCGCGATAAAGTCGAAACTGTCCCGCTTATCGAAAATATTAGAATTATGCCTTCCCTGTTTTTTATATTGTAAGTTTATTATATAATGTCGTTGATTTCAAGCTCAGGGGGGTATATACGATCGACGACGTCAACCTATTGTTTGTAATCTAAACATCGTCAATATATCTAAAAGTGGCAAGATTTCTGTTCCAAGTCCACACTGGTTTTAAATATAATTAAGCCTGATAAGAACACACGAAAAAAATAAAACAAAACAAAAAGGAACAAGTCGGGCATAGCATCGTAACAAGTCATTTTGTCCCTACAGGAATGTCTACATTCTGTTGGAAAATCTCGCCATCGAACTCAACAAAGATATTTTGCATGGAATATTGTTAAAAGACTGGCCTGCTGATAGCGTCTAAATCGATATATTACATATATTATCATTTATAGCGTACGATTGGCAACTTGAATATTTCTGCTTACAGTACATTCTCACAACGCCTTTGTCCTCATTTCACCAAATATGCATTAAAAAAAATTTCAGTCATTTTCCTATCACAGTTTGCAGTTTTCGTAGGGTGCAAAGCTATATATAAACTTTGATAACCATGCCAACACTATTTATCGCCATAGTGATAGATTCATTTAAGTTATTACTTTTAGTAACGAGTGCCTGATATCTTGGTGAAGAGTGTATTATTACAAGTGCAGTTTTGTTACAAAGACGTCACAATGGCAGACAGAAAACGACGTCAAAGCAAAACTACGAGTTAGTATTTCGTATTGATAATACAGAGCTTTAGTTGGTTGGTTAATTAAGAAATTCATTTTAGGAGAAATGGAACTGTCGTCATCATGAGACCTGCCGTTTGGATCATGAGGTGCTCGAAGTGCGAATTCATTGTAGGGAGTAACATGTATAGGACCTTCAAATATAATCTTAAAATGAATGTAAATAAATTGTTTATATCGAACAAACCTTGATAAAATAATCGCTTATCGCGGCAAACTGATTGGGATTTATTATATATTACTTAGCATTGTATGCCTATTGTAAAATGATACAGATATAATTATTCGTCAAGCCATTTAGTTACGTATATATGATACACTGAACACTATGTACCATCGACCCTCAGAGTTGCTACGCTATACCATATATCCACACCTAATTTTAGACTGAGCGCGCCTGGACTTGTAAGCTATTAAAAGAGTTGTTGGCAGAACGTATATTGACACTGTATGAGTCATCCAGTATACATGTATCAATATATCAAGTGCGCCGTAGACAGAAATACATTACTGCGCATGTGTATACCGAACGTTTATCGCTAGTAGGGCGACCTTTGATCGTCAGTCTATCAAGCTTTACCTGTGGCTAGGTTACAATGATAACGTGGGTGTACGATTTACCATTGTTGAAATAGTATACATACAAAATAATTCAACTAAAAAAGAATCCCTATATGAAAAGCATTCCATAGACATTGAATGAAATATCTAGCGGTGTGTTATAACCATTGGTGAGACGTACACCATGGTAATAAACTTCAAAGGATTAAACAAAGGATTTTGAATCATTATTTGTTGTTTTAAACTGACAAATCATAAGAAAAGAATTATATGTTATTTCCATGCGACTTTTGTTTTAACGTAAGATTGATTGTAACTATGGGGTAGAACACACTATATTTATGTTAAACAGCGTAGGCCTATGTTATCACAATGCTATACAGCCACAGAATGGCAGACCATGTATTTTACATAAATGTTCACTCCCAAACACACGTACTACCAGTCGAAGCTTAGCCTTGATAAGATTTATTTCAGATCGTATTTGTTTAGAAAGCATTAGATAATATTGATTTGTTTAAATAGTATTCATTTGTTTACATAGTATCGATTTGTTTAGATAACATATGTATGTTTAGAAAAATATTGACCGGTTTAGATAATTTTGATTTGTTAAGATAGTAGGGATTTGTTTAGTTAGTCTGTATTTTTGTTTAGATTGTATTGATTCGTTGAGATAAGGTTGATTCGTTTCAAACTGACAAATTATTATATATGACAAAAAGCTTTTGTAAACAAACCTTTTGTTTATGTAAATATCTCTGGTTTGATACCATATCAGACGATTTGTAATACCCAATATATTTTTATGTCTCTTCGTATACATCCTAAGGATTGAATTCAGCTGTCATTATGTATCGATATGGAATTAATATGACACCGCCATATATACCTTCTACATGTGTAGGTAAAACAGTCAACGTAATTGACATTTGAAAGCCGTTCACTAAAACAAGTGGAGATGATAGCTTTGATTCAGGTTGATGGACTTCATTAGCTTGTACTAGTACTGATTAACCTTTTTATTAGAAAAAATGAAAAGTTGAATGTCTATTTTCTGACATTTTATGTGAAATATAGTAGTCTTTCAGAACGTATTAGTTTTCAGATAATTGTTGATGTTAAAAAAGGGTAACAACGAGAAACATTATGTTGTACAGTATATCACGCAGCGAGCGTGATTTCCTACAACGAGATCACAACTGGCTTATTATTCACTCAGTTTGTATCATTGCGCGATGCATACATTGCACATCTGTACAGATAATACCGTTCCCTACTCGGCTGTCTTCAGCCAGTACCCCCATTCCCTTAGCATTTCCCTCCATTATGGAACACTTGTCTGATGTCAGATTGGGCAATTTATCATTTAATCATTACGGTTCCGCCATTGTGTGCCGCCTTTTCCGCGTATGTCCCTTAGGCTTCAAACCTCCTCCAGTATGATTGAGATGGTAATGCCTACAGCCTATTCTTACTGAAATATTCATGTATGTCACTCTTTACCGCATCTCTCTGGTATCAGATCGGCCGTCTGCTCTCCCAAGCCACAGCCTCACCTTTATAAGTGTCTGCTAGATTTGTTGAATGAATAAATACTATTATTCTGTTAACCGTTTCTTTTTGGACCAACCTTGTTATTGAGTTATTGAATCCGTTGCCCATTGAATTATATAATGCGCGTTATATTGTAATTCTCGCCAGCGATCAATTTGATTAATTGATTATGTTATTTCCTGCTATTGAACAGAAATGTGCCACCGATTGAAACTAATATGACCTTAAGGTTGAGTCATAATTATATTTCAATAAACCTTATATCAATTGCATGCATGATGTGGACTATTCAAGTATTACACTGAAATAGACCTCATACAAATTTGCATGTTTTGTGGTGATATATCATGTTTATTGGTGATATGAATATAATGAAACTGGTCGTTCAGTGGTGGCCTTCATCTTTGTAATCAGGTTGGTCATTTAGTTAGATCGTTCACCGAGAGTTCGGACGTCCCGAGCTGGCATACCAGTCCGACCTTTTACGTTGTCCTGTTTCACGAACTGTCATCATGCCGACGCTAGTCATGTTCGGGGTACATAAGATTATAGATATAGAGGAGTATAGTATAATCTTACAATATATTTTTTTAAGATCACACAATGTGAATGTTCAAGTAGCACTTTGATATCGCACTGCCGACAATACGCGTAGACATAAAGTAAAGAATACAACCTGATTACAAAGACGAGGGCCGGATAAAGATATTTTGTTGTTTATATTAGCAAACATTCTCGTTAATGATATAAAAATTGCTTTATTATCATTTTCCGTACATATGAGCTTGATGAAATAATCCACTTGTTATAGAGCCTTGGTGAAATGACCATTAGAAGAGTCATATAAAGATGATCTTATTAGAAATTTCACAAGCTGAGGAACACAAAAAACCCAATTAAGTCTTGCAATTTTGTATCCACATAAACAAAGATACAGCTTTTATATTAAACATGAATGATCTTGTGACGTGTATTAAATATTCATAATTTATTGAGTCACATACTCGTCTTACATTAGACATAACAAACAGACAATACGATAAAGAAAACACATTTCTATAGAGAAGTTGTTGATGATTATATATACCCTATAATTGTAAAACTTCAAAGTTGTCGGATTTTAACAGTCGTGTATCTGCTTTTAAATCATATAAGTATGGTTATTTAGTCAACCATAATGTTCTGTGATCATTTCAAGACCCACTGAAATAAGTAAAAGAAAGCTTTGTCATGTAACCTTCTTTCAAATACAAGCGTATTACGATAAATATCTATATTTAGTCATGCATTTATTTGATCTATTGCATCGCTGTAGAAAACCTCTAGTAAAATCATCTTCAACACACGAAATTAGTTTTCAATGCCAAAGTCATAAATTCGAACAGTGAACACACAATCAACATGTAAAATCCAAATCTAAAACGATGAAGATAAAATACGTGTTACATTTAAAAAGGTCTCTATTTTCTAGTACTTGGTGAATCTCTGTGGATGTGAAGAAAATGTTTAACAAATTTAGTATCCGATCTAGGCAAACATAGTATCAGATCCGGTGTCCAAACATAAATGTATAGTTGACGAGTGCATGTCGGTAATTCTGAAGGAATCTTGAACCCAAACGACAGAGTTTTTAAATTTTATCAGAGATATTGCCAACCATGCACTATTCATATATGTGAATGTTTTCCTTCTATAAGGGCGTTAAGCTGGTTAATTTATGTAAATAGAGACGTAGACTCAGTTAATATCGGTTAAAGTATGCATCACTCATAACTTACATTCCACAAGTTCTCAGGGTTAGACACAATTTTTTTTGCTTGATAGTCCACAGCACTATTGAATTGATTATTTACTAGTCCTTCGTCAATGTAACTAGTCCCTGATTTCCTGATAAGCAAATATCGCGATCTACACGCACGAAACATCAAAAGTAGGGGACAGTCCCCGGGACTTAAAATAACTACTGCCATAAAAGTATGGTGAAGTTTTAGGAACATTTGAACAATTATCATGCAATATATCTTATTTTAAGCAGTTTTCTAAATTATAAAAAGGAGTATTCTTATTCTGTAATAATTTTTTGCACAAGTCCAGAGGACCAGTTAGGTAAAGCGATTAACTAGTCCTTGCTGAAATCTACTAGTCAAGGTGTAGTGTCGACCCCTGGTTCTTGTATTTACCACATCTTTCACAATAACAAACTTTGTATCTAAAGTGTCTTACATGTAAATATCAAAAGAGGCTGGTGCGACACATGATATTGATCTTTGCTGCAACATTTCAATCGGTTATATTATGACGAAAGATACCCTTTTCACATTAATGATGAGATGCAATGCAGTTCAATTAAATATATACATAAACTCCAAGGTAAGGCTTCTACACACCATTGAATATGCTTGAATAGAACTTTGTCACATACCATCAACATATTTTTTAAAAACGCATTAAAGTCTTTTTTCTTATGCTTATAGTTCAACACATGTCATTTTATCATCATTGGTGGTTTCGTTCCGTTTATTATGCATTTCTAACAAACCTTTACGCAAATGATCGGACATCGGTTTTTTTTTTTTGTGGAAATATTTTCTCATGCCTGTCAGGAAACAAACCTAAAACAAAAATCTTTCAGAAAATTCCGTCATAATTTCAACTTGACGTCACGCCCTAAAAAGTCCCCGATTACTAAAACATTATGACAGCAAGACCAAACAGTTTTCGATTGAAAATGTTCTACGACTAATTTTTGTTGTAATGTTTTCATCAATATTTTCGGTTGACAGATTTATACAATGGTTGTTATTTTCAGAAAACAGATAAATAAATCAATGTATTGATTCATGAACCAAATAGTGTCCTAATGCAAACACATTGCTTGCGGGACTCCGCGCAGATATTAGAATGAAGCAGAATAATTTGTTACATAATTCAACAAAAAAAACTACCGCACTTCATTACATGTCGTTGAATAATTCCTTTTAGTTTAAAACAAAACAAAGCACACATTTAAAACGCAGTACTAAGTTGCCATTATTGTGTGTGATTCTCGGCATCATGACATCCCGATATGCTGATTGATAGACTTATCTCAAATTTTCTCGTGACCATATTTTTTTCCATCATTAATGTTTTCAAGTGCGTCTGGCTAAATGACGAAATGCGTTGAAGCTTAGCAATGTTCTTTCTGTGTAAATTAAGTTCCAACGTAGTAATGGCACGTCCTCAAAGACACACCAATGCACACTGATGACCACAATATCAAATTGGCCTTTGTATTACACAAGAAAATAACTTATTTCTTAATGCGATCAGGATGCAATTAGCATTTCTTAGACATTTGTCGTTACATTGAACGTTCATAGTTTGCCCTCACCTGTCATATGTTTGCTCACGGTGCTTCATTGATAATTTTAAAATATTATACAATTGTTTCAATGCTATTTGGGGAACAGTACAAACTATTATCCCAAGGTAGGGGTAGCCCTGTGGAACTGTTTGCCCTGGGCTTCCCCCTACCGAGGGATGGTAGTTTTGACTGTTCCCCAAATAGCATTGAAACAATTGTTTTATTACCAAATACATATTAGTATCAATGCTGCTAGATCGTCCTCCGTTATTTCCTCAAACCTACTCGCCATTGCTTCGTCTGCGTAAACAACACTGAGTCGCGATCACCGAAACGCTCGAACGAGGATCTCGAGGGGTGATATCTGCACATCGAATTCGCGCCGAGTAACAGTTCGCTCTGACCGGGAAAACAGTTTTGTCTGTTTTAGCCATACAGCCGAAATTGGACAAAAAGCCAGAAACACTCAGGTAATAGTTAAAACTGTTTCGAAAGAAAACAAAGGCCAACGTGTTCTCTTAAGTAGGACACGTGATCTATCTATATATATCACGCTGACTTCATTATGGACCTACTTTATATTGTCTCAGTTCTGTTTATTTTGTTTGCGTAAAAAGATATATAGGATCTTAAATGAGTTTTCATTTCATATGAGATTTTATGAAACGAGTCTTAGTCAACTTCGAGACGAGTTTCATAAAAGCTAATATTAAATGAAAACTAATTCAAGATACTTTTTATCACATAATTCAGAAAACTCACATTTTGATAGGTTTTAAAGCCAAAATGTAGAGAGCTTAATCACACTCGATTTCTGACCGGCACAGCCAATGAAAAACGCTCCATGGGTATATTACACTAGTGACATATGTAAAAATAATATGAAATAGGCACTGCCTATAAGCGAGCGCACATAGTTCAGTAACCTTTGTGATGATAGTGTAGATTTCGGGCGGCTGCGGCGCCCGAGCTAAGAACTTTACGGTGACAAAACGAACAGAATCCCTCCTTAGGATATACGTGCGTTGAATATTCTTCCATGAAAATGAAATGAATGGTAGTTTAAAAAATTGTATCTTAATTAAAAAAACCTGTAAGATGTTCCATGTAGGCCTTTTTATTGTTAATAATTTACTATTATTTTAACACCCTTGTCTATATATCGCCTGATCCATTTAAGGCAAAATTTTCTCAAGACAAAATGAAAGAAATCGGATCTACTGTGCATAGAAAATATTTATTAACAAGGCAAAGTATTGCAAGGCAATCCATAGACCCCCCCATGACCACCGGTAAGAATTTCTATACACAAACAGTACACTTATGTCAGGTAGCATATAGGTCACAGTGAGGTCATAGTGACCTACTTCACTACACCATGCCAAGA
>JAUMHH010176240.1:0-15545 GCA_032359455.1 Chlamys rubida
ATATCTATGTACTGTAAAGCGCTTTAGGGTGGCTTATGTTAGCTAGATAGAGCGCTATATCAAATGTTGTATATTATTATTTGTTATTATTATTATATGATGGTATGAGATTATCAAAGATTATTCCCATATATATATACTCATAAAACAATGCCTTTGTATAGAAACATCGTATCAATCATGCCAATTCAATAACATTACAACATTTGGCTGATATCCAATGACATTTATAGAGCTATGAACAACGCTACAAGACTTTGGTAGCTTTACTTAAAACAAGTGCAGCAGGGGTGTTAATTCATCTACATATCCGTATCGCGGTTGATATTTTTTTATATGCACAGCCTCATGTTCGATAAACAACTGCATTGCACGAACTTCCTGTTAAGGGTTAACGTCGCCTCGTGACATGGTAACAGTCTTGATTTACGCATTTATTTCAGTATAAAAAAGTTATTCAAATGAAAAGAGAATGACATGCAAATCCCTAATGATTCAACTCTAAAATATTCGCCACAGTTCTGATCGGGTTCACCGCCGTTTCCGCCTAATCTCATTTCGCGTGACCAAACATGGTCGATGATTATTATCTTGCTCCATAAAACATATTTGTTTGGTGTAAATTGAACGAACTAGGGGTAATTTTACCAAGCGCTATAATTTATCATTGCATCTGCTTGTAAAATAAACTCCAACAAACTAAAACAAAATACCGGTTTGCTTTACGTAATGTTCCCATAAGAAACGAGACAAAAATCTAGTGTTGATGTTTACTGTTAGTTGAAAGGGGAGTTACAAATATGATGTAAGCCACTTTCCACTTTAAAAAGGCAACGATTCTTATACAAAGCAATTATTTTAAATAATTGTTATGGCTTCTTATTCAAATAAAGCAAATATTTATTTTTAGGGATCGAGACAACAATACGTTATGGGACTGAGGAAAAGATAATTGGACTTTTCACCACGAAAGCCAACTACAGAAAGGTCGAACTAAAACCGTTTCTTTCAAAAGGCAATACATGTATGATACATAGACACCGTGTTATTATATATATACTGTAAAGCGCCTTAGGTTAAATTTTGTAAGTTACATAAACGCTACATCAACGTTATATCTACATGTATATAAATGCTGTATACTAACTGTTGCCATCATTTATTGCAAATATATATATTTGTGTTAACACACTACAACGCGACATATAAAGACCTGGAACGATCAAAATTCGAAACGCTTAGCAACATTGGAATATTTCAGAACTCAATGTCGATGAAAGAAAACAACAACGGTAATCAGAACAAGGGGGAACAGACATGACTGACCAGATTATTACTATGATGCAAGCTTTTTTTTTATATAATATGGTGAAATTATTTTTAAATGGTCTGATGAGAACGATATTACATCTCACGCTCAAACTGATTTTCGCTCTCGTGAGGGCATCATTGATGCAATTTTCGCTTTACACTTTATTATATACAGCTGCCCCGTAGACTTTCAGAAGACGCTTGATTATATGCATAGACGTAAATTGTAGTACAAAACAGGTTAATGGCGTCTGCGGAAAAATCATGTCGGCGATCAAGTCTATATATAGTTACATTATTGTATATTGAATCTCTCACCGAGACAGAAAAAAAACACAACTTGCAAAAATGGCTTCTCTACCTATTTGTTTTTTTACTCTATTGTCTCCTTTTTGATACGTATGTGAGAAGTGGCTCTTACTTGGTAGCGAAGTATGGGGTTTCCATAAAGCTACTGCTATTGAGAAGCTCAACCTAAACTTTTTTAGAATTATGCTTAGCGTTATACGGTCTACATAAACTGTTATGGTGCTTATCAATTTGAAAAAAGAAAGCATTTGTGTAAATCAGCCTCTACAATTATTTGCATTTCAAAGGGTCATTACGGCTTCAAATACAAGGTTGTGAGGCTAAACCGATTTCGTGAAAACTAGGTAGTAAATGCTAAGCCAACACAGAATTAGAACTCCGACGGACTGCTGGATTTTCAAATTAATAAACATGTAAATAACTTTGTAAATGAAGTAAAGCAAAAGTTACTTGAAACTTTTTAACAGCGATGGGAGTGGTTTACGCTCCCATGAAAAAACGACTTTAATACAGAGAAGTTCTCGAGTGTTAATCTTTGCAAACAAATCTCTCAGACACAATACATATTCTGAAACATTTCACGCCAATTTTAAAAATTCACCTGTGTGAATTAATGACAATGAAGATGAAGATTTCCTTTATTTATTGTCAGAAAAGTTTTTATGCGATTTAGCTAAGGAAATATATTATTAAAACGGCATTGTAAGTACTTAATATTTCCGTACTTGTTTGTGTAAATGAACTGTGTTGTTTCGATCAGTTAACGAGGTAGTTAAAACATGAAGAAACTTAACTTTTAAGCCAATCAAACATTATATATTAGTTGCAACCCTAAACATCGCTGTTCCGTTCGTGTCGGCGGCTTTGTTGCACAGGTAGGTCATTGATATTTTGCCAATTCAAGAGTCATGACGAATAATCCTCAAGGAATGCTCCTTTTCGAAATGTTACCATTTTGTCTGAATTTGTTTTCTATTTCTAAACAACACTATTTTTGGGATAGCCATTTCTGGAAGGTATAGTTAATTTTCATTGATATTTACAAAAGAAGGACCTACATTTTATAACGAATCTGTATAACATTACATAAATCTACATCCAAGGATTCTTTTGCAAATTTGTATATGATAAATATATCAGTTGATAAAATCCTTAAGTATGCATATACAATTGCAATTGATTTAAATTATGATGGACAAACACAGTTTACAGGTACATGTATATAGAGAAACCCATGATATAGGTTACGAGTATATACTGCTTTTCAATCCAACATCCTCAAAAAATATTCATTGTTCATGTGGAAATAATAAGGAACAAACAAATCTGTTCATTTAGATAGCCCTTAAACAATTGCTGATCAGGAAGCCTCTTTAAATCAAATATCAACTCTATTTATTTGACAACAATTATGGAACAAGATATATCAACTTCTATGAATAATACTTGTTGGCCCGTGAAAAGGTACTGGTAATCAGCCAGATCACATTTGTTTTGCCCGAATGTATTAAAGTATGAAAAGTACTGATGTCTTGCGTTGCTTGATTGACAGCGCTGTTTGTGAATATCAAATCAATGTCTACTGTATATTATAGTTGCAATTAACGCCACCCTTATAGCTGATGTTCCTGATATATCGCGTGATAGGACGTGATTTGCACTGATGACTATATATAACGTTATTTGTCTTAATAACGGAGAGTTATTATCTGAATATAACTATTTGTAACGATAAACGACATGTTACAATCGACATGTTATGCTTGGATTGTTTTAATCACAATAATGGTACGACTCATTGTGTGTTGTGTTCTGATGTTACAACACATGTAATTCCCAGTAGATGAAGCGGCAATCCTCGTTACAAGTTTGGGTTCCCCGGTTTAATCTATATCCAATATCGCTTAAGTTGTTTTTGCAATATTCTAATTTAGAGATTGCCTTTTGTGGTAGGAACGGCTCTGGGCCCGGATCAGCTATGATCGTTAATGATAGCTTCATTGAGTTCACAAGTTTGGTAATGTTTATTAGATGACTTGAGGTTTAAAAGGTCTGTGAAAATCTTTAATATAATTACTTGTATACCGAACTTTTATTAAAATGCTATTGCGATGTTATTACAGTGTCATTAACTATATCCTGTATATCGCGATAACTAGAACAGTAAAACAACCGGAAGTGCGACAATAAATCTGGGTAATCTGCTGGTTCCGGATATTATTAGTTTACTTACAATTGTGATCAACCGATTAAGATTGCAGACATAAACAAATAGCTCGTCATCAATGATGCGCACCTTCACACACAATTTCGGTTATATGTATTTGTTTACCGGTAACCAAAGAAACATAACCAACGTGCAAGGTTTGTCAAATACTAGGTAGTAATAACATTTTATGATATTTATTTTATGATGTTTTAAAAACGCTTGAGTTTGGTCAAGTTGTCAAAAACATGATGCACTGACATTTTCTATGGAGCCTGTAGCCGTTTGTGCACATATGTCAAACCACATAAACTGTTTATTCACTTGTTAGTTATGTTTTGGAAAACGACGCATGGCAAAACAAAATATAAACATGACTATAAGGTTATCGCTCTAGGCATCTATAAATAAACAAAGGGTGAACTATCTGAATTCTTTAGATTTCGGTTAAGTGCATTCATTTATAAACTAAATCGTTTATGCAATTTTAAATGTTTTAATAAACTATAAAAAATAATGCATCACAACATCTAAAAAGGAGTTCATAGTTGATTACAAGCCATTTAACTGTAAAAAATATAACGCATCATAACATCTAAAAAGGAGTTCATAGTTGATTACAAGCCATTTGCTTATTTCTCAAAATAAATCTACACATGCTTATTCCCCTTTATATACACCATTGACAAAGTACATGTTCGCTTGCTTATTTCCCTAAATATACACAATAGATAAAGTAAATATACACAATAGACAATAGACAAAGTAAATGTACAGAATAGACAAAGTACATGTACGCTTGCTTATTCTCTTAAATATACAGAATAGACAAAGTACATTTACGCTTGCTTATTCTCCTGATTATACACCATAGACAAAGTACATTTACGAAAGATAACCCCCTAAACACACACTTCAGTAAATGATATGGGCATTTAATTTAGTATCATAATTTATCATGACTTGTTTGTGACTATTTCTGTTTATCAACATACAAGTTTGATTCGTATTTCACACAGATGCTAACACAGATTACTATCGCCAGACGGAAATTGAATTTGAAATTAGACTCAGCGAAAGGAAATCGATTCACAAAAAGGGGTTTATGGACGGAAGTCTTTTAAGATGTATTATTTAACTATAAGTATCAAAGTAATGTATAAAGGATTTAACCACATGAAACGTCGTTCACACAGCAGAAAAGGTATACACATAATCAATTACGAACAGCAAGTTGGAGCCTAAGCATACAAAACTCCGCAGACAGCAGAAATTTCTATACGGGCTATATACATTGTAAGAGCTATTGAGAGCAACACTCCTTGCGATCTATTCGAAAAATTGTTAAGTTCAAAACAGATTTTAAAAATCCAAATCAAGTAAATTGGATAGTTTTTCATAAAAAAAAGGATTCCAAATGTGGTATAAAAAAGAAGATTTTTCCTTTATGATATATGTTACACATTAGATATTGATCCCTCGTCAACCCCTTTGTCAAACATCAGAATATATCGTAGAACAAATATTAAAGATTTGAATCATAGTCAGTTCATAAAGTTAAGGGACAGCTTTAACCTTGAAATTCAAGCAAGAAGTTAAGTCTATCACAGGTCAAAATATCAAAAAGGCTTTGTGTTCTGTTTTGACTACACTGCTTTATTACCTGTCCCTAAGAAACATCTATGCCAAAAATTAACATTCTAGTACAGAAACTGAAGTTGCATTAAAATGTTTTGCTAAAAGTCCTAAGCTGGTTAAAAGGACACCTCAACACCAAACATCAACATCTTACATGTAGGTCAGCACTGAAGTAAAACATATCAATTATAGCACTTGCACCTAAACGTTCACCTTGAAATTTTGCTAGAAACTTGTCTAACCGATGCCTATAATAGGGATTTACAGAAAACGGATGCATGATTTTGCACAAAGAAGGTTTTGGGGATACAGAAAGTGGATCCGTATTATACAAAACTAAGCAGTGGGGAATAGTGAAATTGGACAACGTAGAATGCACAGAAAAGATTGAACTGATTTTATCAGAAAAGGCAGATTTGATTTGTTTAAGGAAGGAAACGAAGCAAAATGTACCTGTTTCTTGCTTTTGTTATCGTCTTTCGACTTTCTTGGCGTTGTTACAGTAACCATCTCACTGGAGCTGGAATTGGTCTTGCTTAGTTCGCCTTTTGATCTAAAGGAACAACAAAGTAATCAATCAGGGTGTTGTTCTTACTTCCCCCGTGGTAATAGCGCTTGTCGCCGTTAATCAGAAAGTCATGCAGCCGTGCAGTAAACACGCAAAGAGAATGGCCACATAATCACCACAGTTTTACTGGTCAGGCATCGATGGGTACGCTTAGAAAATCGTAGTAACGATTTAAGAGATTCGCTAAAAGGTTTGTTTTCAAATGATCGCTAAAGAACAATTTATAATCCGGTAAAGAGCGGAAATTTAATACATCTCCTATTGATTCAATGGACACATTAAGATTTATAAACCAGCATTACATGAAGTCATTCAAACGCAATCACGCAAAATCATGATTTTAATCAACTGGAATGGTCCTCCCTTGAAAACAGTAGCACCCCAAACTAGGAGAACGAGTTAAATCTGTTAGGAATATATTGACGCCATAGCTTATATCCACCAGGAATACCATGACATCATAAATACAAATAACACGCTCTAGAAAAAGAGTAGGAGGTAAGCGAATTGTTACTGCTCTATTTGGACAATTCAGCAATAGATTTCGAAGTAATGAGGTATAATGTAAATCCGACAAAAAATGAAGAATATATATATGTATAAATTTATAAATATATCCTTAAAAGTTTCATGTTTCCATCGTCCGAAAGATATATGAAAAGTTAAAATATCAGAAACACGTAGATCTGTTAAGCATTCACTCTTTTAATATCAATCTTCGGAAGCTTTACACATAGATACACGTAGATAGACGTTTTGACATTGGATAGACTTTTGTAATGATAATTATATCCCTCTCTTTACGACGTTGCAATATTCATTATCCCTTTTATGAATGACGTCATATCTGGTATCGATGTGTAGCTATGTGTAAAGCGTCTGAGGATTGATAATGAAAGAGTGAATATTTAACAGATCTACTTGTTTCTGATTTTTTTATTTTTCTTATAAATAGATACATTATTTCTCGTTTAAATCATACTATTAAATTTTTAAAAAAATGTACGTTGTTCCTGCTGATAACATGGTTCTTCAAAAAAACTAAAAACATCTAAATTATGAAGTACAGACACGGTAAGCAAATTTCACTGCCAAAGCTTACATCGAATCATTTGACATACAAAACTATCCTTGGAATGTCATTTTCAAAGGCCTTCTTGCCACTTATATTATCAAACAATCTGGGTTATACTTTTTGTCTTCTCCAAAAAATGTTGCTATCTCTGTTTGCATGCATGTAATGTGATCAAAACGTAGCCCAAACATGTCTTTTATTTACTCCGATAGTTTTTCACGGATACGTGCCGAGTGTTGTCCGATTGAGACGCGATCTGTCAGGAGCAAAGTGATGTCTTAAATACAAATTCATCATAGTACAATGATGAGGTGGACAACCAAGATAAATACAATATTACGTCATAGATGCAGTTTGATTGGAATATAGTAACGTCATTGACATAGACTATCAGGAAAACTGTAACGTCAAAGATACATTTTGTCACTAATAACGTGAATCATGGATCCTTATCAGGAATACTGTAACGTCATAGTTATACTCTGTCAGTAATAAAGTAACGTCATGGACACAAATAATTAGGAACACTGACACGCCAAAATTATTATCTGTCAGTAATAAATTAACGTCATACACATAAACTGTCAGAAACACTGTAACGTTAAATTATAATCTGTCAGTCATACAGTAACGTCATGGACACTATCTTTTCGAAATACAGTGACGTCATGGACAAATCT
This sequence comes from Chlamys rubida, assembly GCA_032359455.1. NCBI lineage: Eukaryota > Metazoa > Mollusca > Bivalvia > Pectinida > Pectinidae > Chlamys > Chlamys rubida. Next base: position 7,788 of record JAUMHH010176240.1, read on the forward strand.
TACATATTAACATTTTCTGGAATAAGATGACGGTATACATTTGCAAACCGGGTAACCTTTCTTGGATACTTACAAACATGGTCATTGTTGTACGATGCTTACAGACAGTGTCAGAATTGCTGTATACCTACATATGTACAGAGAATGTTAAGGATACTTACGGACAGGGACAGTGTTGTTGGGAGGCAATATTCCAGAGCTCCTTACAGATGTTGATGTAAGCGAAGGACATGACTATGACGGGGATGATAAATATGACCAGCAGCATGAATACCTCGTATAGGATAGAAAGTCCCAAAGATTGGAAGTTTTTCTTACACCAGGTTGCCTTTCTGTGTATTCCTTGAATCTCCAAGTGTTCCTGAAACACAAGACTAGTTTTCCTGTATAGTTCATCATAGATCAACATTCACAAAATAAAAGGTCGTAGGTATTCCAACATTATCAAGGACAAAACAAATCAACATCTCAGGTATTCAAACAACAAGTACACAAAACAGTTACCGCAGGTGCTTCATCAAACACACACATTACATTTATCTCAGGCGTTCAACAACAAACACACATTACAGTTATAACAGGCGTCCCATTAACAATAACACATTACAGTTATAACAGGTGTTCAAATAACAACAAGACATTACAGCTATAACAGGTGTTTCATCATCAACACACATTAAAGCTATAACAGGCGTCCCATGAGCAAACACGCATTACAGTTTCCACGGGTGTTTCAACAACAAACACACATTACAGTTAAACCAGGCGTTCAAATAACAACAAGACATTACAGCTATAACAGGCGTCCCATTAGCAAACACGCATTACAGTTTCCACGGGTGTTTCAACAACAAACACACATTACAGTTAAACCAGGCGTTCAAATAACAACAAGACAGTACAGCTATAACAGGCGTCCCATTAACAAACACACATTACAGTTTCCACAGGTGTTTCAACAACAAACACACATTACAGTTTCCACAGGTGTTTCAACAACAAACACACATTACAGTTAAATTAGGCGTTCAAATAACAACAAGACAGTACAGCTATAACAGGCGTCCCATTAACAAAAACATATTACAGTTAAACCAGGCGTTCAAATAACAACAAGACATTGCAGCTATAACAGGCGTCCCATTAACGAACACACATTACAGTTTCCACATGAGGTTTTAAACACGAAACACACATTAAAATCACCATAGGTTCGTCAACAACAAACACACATTGCAGTCACCACAGGAGACCAAAACGACAAACACACGTGACAGTTACCACAGGTGTTTCAACAACAACAAAATATTACAGTTACCACATGAGTTCAAACGACAAACACGCATTACAATTACCGCATGGGTTACAACAAGTGTTCTATTAACAAATACATATAACAGCCCTTTATCGCAGTCATAGCGACGCTACACATACATATTTTATAAAAAACTGAAGGGTAGCAAGTTATTTCCACATTATTTATGACTGTCACCGTCGTCATTACATTTATATATTAGTATATGCTGTCCATGATAAAGTGATTCACAGAAAGCAGGAGACAATATTCTGAATGCAACCACGGTATGGGTAGTCAATTAACACTTTCATGATATTCAATGTTGTTGTATGCATTAGTAGCATTTAAAATTTTGTGTAAAAAGGAACATTAAGAGTTATTTAATAAATCAACTGTACACGAACAAGTACGATATGTTATAGACAAGTCGTGTTCAAGTGAAGGACACTGGATAGAAAAACACGCAGGTTTTCAATGTTTATGACATCAGGGTCATCATCTAAAGCTACATATTTTGGTTTTTGCCATTATTACTCGCGGTAGTCTGGCTCATTGATATGTAATTTAACCACGGTTGATACTACTGGGACATGTCAGTTCCAGTAATGCAATATATAATAGCGATGGACAAATCTAGAGTTAAAAAGCAAGGTGCCACTCGATGTTATTGGCCAGGAAAATGTGACAAATGTTGGGCTAGCGCCGTCAGCTGTCGCAATCACGTGTCGCCTTGTACAGCCTGCACCCACACAAGGACTCTAAAAGGAATCCACAAAGTTATTTGATTGGAAACATGGAACAAAATAATGCAATTTGGGTGGTCCATTTAGAGACGATATCCAAAACCCGACACATTAATCCAATCTACGGGCAATATTTCGTTCCACGTCAACTCGTGGTATCTATAAATGCTTCAAAATACTTTCTGTCTACGATTTGCAATAAAATTTTCTCAAATTTGATACGAATTTAGATGGAGGGATATATCAAACAATTAACTCTTGGTTACACCTCCTTCAATGTCTGACTCCTGGTCGTCCAATATTGAACTCTTTAGATAGCTACTGTCGCTGGTTCCACTGCTTATAGTTTTTATGGCATAAGATTGGGTAGTCCGACGTCATCATAATAAATAAGTTGGCCTGATATCATGCTGTCTCTGTAGGAAATTAAGTTCGGTTCTAAAGGTAAAAAAATATAAAAATCGCTCAAGTAATGTCACCTAAAGACATTTTAAACCTTGATGAAGTGTCGTGTAGCTGCAATGTAATTAACTAGTAAACTAGTAACAGTGACAAGGGCCTAAAATAGAAAAAAACAGTATGTATACAATCCAAGGATTCTCTACTCAGAAAGAAGAATACACAACGAACGATGTTCCTACAGCTAAAATACGACGTCAGAACATCTATATCTATAACAGAAAATCTGATATAGCTGAACACGAAATCTGAATTCCAATAGCTAAACACGAAATCTTAATTCCTATAGCTTAATACGAATTCTGAATTCCTATAGCTAAACACGAAATCTGAATTCCTATAGGTAAACACGAAATCAGAATTCCTATAGGTAAACAAGAAATCTGAATTCCTATAGCTAAACACGAAATCTGAATTCCTTTAGCTAAACACGAAATCTGAATTCCTATAGCTAAACACGAAATCTGAATTCCTATAGCTAAACACGAAATCCGAATTCCTATGGCTAAACATGAAATCTGAAGTTATAGTGTTAAACACGAATTTGGCGTTCCTGTAGCATAAACGCGAAATTTTAATTCCTGTAGCTAAAACACAAAATCTTAATTAATACAGCTTAAACACGAAATCTTAATTCACATAGCTCAAGCATGAATTCTAAATTTCCTACAGCCAAAACACAAAGACTGAATTAGAACAGCTAAACCACTAAAATTGGAATCCTAAAACTAAAACACGAAGTATGAATTCCTATAGGCAAACACAAAATCTGTTTCGTAAGGCTAAAACACAAAATCTTTATTCGTTTAGTTAAAATATGAATTCCAAATGCCTACAGCCAAAACACAAAGACTGAATTACAACAGCTAAACCACTAAGATTGGAATCCTAAAACTAAAACACGAAGTATGAATTCCTATAGGTTAACACATAATCTGAATGCCCTCAGCTAAAACACAAAGTTTCAATTCCCATAGCTGAAATGTTAATTCCTATTAATAAAACGGAAATTAGGTAAAACACTAAATGAATTTGAAAATTCTACATCTATAACTAAAACACAAAATTTGATTTCCTTTCAAGAAACACGTCTGATTTCAAAAGATAGATTTAATAAGTCTCAACCAGGCTTAAACAAGATTACAAGTAGTGTCTTATTGGCCCTTTTGCTCAATGCTTTTTCTTTCATTCTAAACAGGAGTCTCAACTTGTAAGCGTGACATTCAAATAATTGGATTTATTTTTCAATAAGCAGGAGTTGAAGTTCCAGAAAAGCAAGAGACATTGTATTAAGGATGCCTCGGTGACCGTGATAACTGGCTATGGCGCAGAGTCGATACTACTGGTTGAAATCAGGCGTGAGTTCAGACCACCCACTTTCCCAATAATTTTGCTTCGATTCTGAAAGGTGGCGAAAAAAGAGAGTCAAGTCTGATAAAGTATGTTATGCGTCCATTTGGTCGGTTGTTTTCATGGCGGGTTTTCCCTCCACCACGAATACAACGTTTATACCATCAGTGGTGTCATGAGATTTTGTTTGTTGTAAATAATATTCAAATCAAGAGTATTATAAGTTTCAAATACGTTTAAGCGGATAAGCTGCACACCGTGTTAGTTAATTTGAGTTTCGTTGCAGCTGCGCATTCGTTGAGACGAATCAAATGTAACAGTAGTCACACGATATAATAGTGTTTACAGCACCGGACCACTTTACGGCATTATTTGCCGTAAAGTGTTATCCGGGCTCTTTGCCAATAGTGGAAATAAGGTATAAGTGTAAAGTATATTGTCATTATTGTGTATTATTGTATGATTGGCCTATTGGTGAAGATGAGGCATTTGTTTTTGTATTAAAGTTATAGAATTGTGACGTAAGTTAGATATTTTATAACGACACAACACTGGTGTTCCTAAAAACTGTATTATGTTAACTGTTACGGGTTATTAAAGAAGCTTTTGTTTCGTCATTATTCAGAAAAGTAGACCAAGTTAGATTTGTATGTCCAAGGTTAAGATTAATTTCTTTTAACCGCCAGTGAACATTGTCTCTCTGATAGAAAGGGATTAATCTGTGAAATACTAGACTGAACCGTCCCATAGTATCCCTTTGTAATAAACATATTTGATACATGATACAAGATACAATTACGATAATTTGACTGGACGGTTGGTTATAATACTCTAGGGGGCGCTGCTGCCTGATTTGTGGCGCCAAACCGTCTGTACCGGGTTGTAGAAGATAGAACAATAGATATAATTATGTCCGGTGAGTTAATTACTCGTCTACCTATTATCGTACATTATATCACATCCACATTTAATCATACTATACATTACTATCGTGTCCTTGATGTGATGCGTTTGGATTCATCTGTTGCTATGGTAACGAGATGACCACCAGTCTTTAAATGTCTTTGTTTGGTCCACGTTAATTTCAGAGCTGTCTATGCTCACGCTTACGTTCTTCTATCTTGAGGATATGTGTTTTCGAAATTCGCTTAGTCTAATTAAGTAAACAACAAGTCACATTTTTAAGGCTTCAATATATTTTGAATACAAATTCTTATAGCTTTTCAATATACAAACTTGCTTTCTCTGCTGGAGATTGCCAGGTTTGAGACCATTAGGTCCACCCTCTTACATAAACAATATATACTAATATTCTTTTATTAGTGTTTTAGCATTCCCTTGCCACCGTCTCCTCACTCCGTAATCATTCGGTATCATATTAGTTCCTTATCAGGCCGAGGTATTGATACTATCGTGTAGCTCAAGACGATTTTATCATCCTCAAAGTATTATATATGTACGTTTTACTCATCAATGTTCAACATTTTCTTTCGATGATTGGTTTCAATTGCATATGCTCAGCCATAAAAGCAGATGGCATTTGTTCATTTTATCAAACAACCTCTTCAATCTTTGAAAACTGTTTTTCAATATCCTTTCGAAATGAAAGAGAAAATCAGAATGATTCCCATGAGTTACATGATGGATGTGTTTGATGTTTATCGCTATGACATATTCTGTACGAATGCATATCTTGAGAACCAATTATCTCATGCAGATGAAAAGTTGACATCCCCAAACAATCGCTATTTTCCTCTACACACAGTTTGGCCGCAATAAGACAATGTGGAGAGCAATAGCGAACATGTGCAACTTGGACGTATGAAAGTGAAATGTTTCTCGATTGTATTGCCTACTTATACGACTCAAATATATATCGCGAAGCAACGCGTCGCTTTATGGTATAGTAGTGTGTATATACAAATGTATCACGTTCTCGTGACGAATTCAATGCACTGGTAACAGTAAGTGGTAACAGAATCACAATAATAATAATAAAAATAATAGATACATTTTCCGTCGATATTTAAACTTTCATGAATATTTTTATCAGATATCCGTTGTCCAAGGTGAAATCAATAAAGACACAGCGAGATGAGGAACACATCATTGTATAAGAAATCACTGTTTGTTGTATTCTCTAAAATGAAATAATTGTTAATTGCCACATTCTGGTTGCAATGCTATTATATTAAACATTTATTTTGGTATGTCTTGCATCTTAGAGCTACATAGCAGAATCGATACAATATCGACGGCTGAAGCATCGACCACTCAGATAATCAACCTTTAGAAAAAAACAAAGTAAAATGTTTAGTCACTCAAGCGTTTGAAGAGGTCATAGGGTTTATGCTAGTACACAGTTCGTTATGGACACAGCAGAAAAGGGACTTTCCATACGTTGGTCGCCTCTAACGATCATACAGTGGTCTTTTTCTTTCGCCTCATACGATCTTTCTCCGAACCATTCCGTTGGAATATATATTCACAAATTGTAAATATCATTAAACGCCGTTTGATTATATCTGCCAATTTTTGAAAATATAAATTTGGATCAAAGATTTTGGCCTTACCCTGTACACACAATAAATTTGTATGGCTAAGAATAATTTATGAGTATTGTAATCAATGCGATATTTGACAAAACACACACTAAAAACAGATGTGGTAACATGTTTTGCATCTTTTCTAAAGATATTCACATATATGTGTTATGTAATTTGACATGGGGAAGTATTTTCTACCCAAGCGGAACTTTAAAAATATATAACCTATGCATATTATTCGTCAAGAGAACTTATTTATGGCAACCATAATGTGAATTAATGATTCATGTCATACACTTGAGACGTATAAATTGGCAATATCATGGAACAGATAAAGCTCAATGGGATATGTCCACATGCCACTTATCCTCATGTTGCGACTTCCGTCTGTGTTCTCAACTGCCGGTTGTACGGGTTGAAATAATTGATTCCGGAATAAAGGCAAGATAAGCGATACTTTTCCTTCTGCACAAACAATTGTATGACGGGTTGCAAAACATTCTACGTAATATTTTTATCTACGGGTATGAGAAGACGAATGAGTACCATTTCAAGACAAGCTGGATTAAAATAAGTGGGGCTATAACTTTTGGTGTATTTTGTAGATTTCAATGACAGCTGGTGAAAGAGATGTTTACATGGCACTCTCTAAGTGTGAGAAACAAAGTAGACTTCCCCCACCAATTGGTCGGCATAAACCGGCTACTAATTGGGCGATATTTAGATATTGTTCGATTTCGCTCGAATTTGGTATCTAGCTATATCACAACATTGCGAAATATAACGGGATTCTATCTAGCAGTTTAACAAGGTCACCGCCATAGACAGGCTGCTGAGTGGCCAGAAATTAGATATAATCCGATTCCACTCAGACCTTGTTCATGTTTTTAGGTATATTATGACACTTTGATCTCTTACGCCACTTGCGTATGCCGCAAAACAAAATCATCAAACAAAATGATCACCTTGAAATGGCTTTTGATTTTTCGAAATTAAGATATTGTAAGGCTTTTCTCAAATTGGTACATTTTTGTAATGTTGTGAACTGGTATTGTGAACTCTTTCTGATGCATCATTTGTCATCGATGGGACAGTTTCGAGGACTTATCTACCGTAACGACCCCATTGCAATAACAACCTTTTGCATTTCCAGTTGTTTTGGTTTCCCTCTGTTCCTGCTTTGGTCTTTCGTATCAACATTGAGTTATTAGGGCCCCGCATCGAGAGATGCGGGTGCCCTATAGTAATCAGGTTGTCCGTCTGTCCGTCTGTCCGTCTGTCCGTCCGTCTGTCCGTCTTGTCCGTTTTTTTTCTTTTGCACATTAATGATGGAAGGGAGTGGAGTATTCTCCCCATATTTTAC
>JAUMHH010176251.1:0-15545 GCA_032359455.1 Chlamys rubida
ATAATTCGAGGTTCGTATATACCGCTTTATCACAACCTAGTTTGTAGGTCGTCTTAAAGCGGTTCACAAATTATTATCCGTGGTTATAGCGCCTTTGCAACCAGCCAATATCGTTTTCAACTCCCTGGGGGAGCATACAGCCAATGCTGCCATTTCCGCGCTAACAGCTAGCATTCTACAATTCTAGCACTGCACAACCACGTACTCATTTACAGCTGAGTAGACTGGAATAAGTGGAGTAAAGTATCTTGCTCAAAGATACAACACAGTGCCGTGCCGTGCCATGACTAAAATCCACAACCCTTCGGTCACGAGTCTGGCGTCCTACCACTAGACTACCATGCCTTCCAACCTATAACCATGTATAAAACCAATCAATTATTATGACCTTTGACGTTTTGCTTCGTATATATTGGTTAAACTTTTATTATCATGGTAACTTGACCCCCGTTTCATTGCTTTGTTGTTATGACCTCTGCCATTTGTCCCGGACTGTTATGAATTTACCTTAATGACCTTAGACATTTGACCCCGGCTGTCTCGATTCAACTGTTGCGATCTTTGTCATTTGACCCTGTCTGAGTTTAAAATGGCGACTTTTGCTTCGCTCTATTGAATTGACAAGGAACTATGGTTTGACCTGAATACTATGTAAAATGGCATAATCAATTCCATTGCACGTGCTGCGTTGATGATTCAAGCTGAGCGAACACGACACATAAGGTTGCTAGCACCTATAATGTCGAGGATGTTGCATGTCAGAACGATAAATGGGTCACCTGGTGATGTCATAATAGCGTCCTTTCCTCTGTAAATCTGCTATCACCTTGGTTACCGCAAAGGTTACAGGAAACCACGACAATGTCATACATGACTGTGGCAGTGGGACAAAGTGAGACAAGTGGCGTAGAAAATGTACTTTATTTCAGTACCAGACAACGATATAAATCTTATTGGAATTCCTGAGATCTACACGAACTGAACTTTGCTGCATTAGGATCAGTGTAAGGTGCGCTACTAACGGCATTCATTGGCCGGGCTGTACAGCACCGACCTAACCAGGTGCATTAATGCACCGTTTTAGCCAAAGATAGCCCTACTACTGTGCCATAAATATCAAATTGATTGAGTGTTAATTTACGATTTTTAGAATAAATTGCTGCCCTGCCTGCAGAGGCGTAAGTACACATTTAGCATCATCATATAGGCGATTAAAGAAGTTATCAAAACTTTTCATTGAACGTATTGTATTTTTGGAATTCAATTTCATTCAAACGACATTGCAGATCGCTGGTATTGACGTAGACGTTATCGTCTCGATCAATAATTAATTTAAGAATAGAACGTAAAAGAGATATGAGACCGACTGTAGACTGCTTTAAGGATTGTCTTCATTTCTGAGAACTCCGTTGTGTATGCTGAATATATGCACGAGCTTTTAAAGAAATGGCGAGGTTGTCGCGTTTTCTGCCATATTCAACGCCTTTTCCGTGCCGACGAGACGGAAATATAAACATTTGACCTCTTGGTTTGACCTTTGCTTGTCGTCTGCTGTTGCAGATTTATGCTTAACCTGCAGCGGTAGGGCAGACAGAATTTCTGTACGTATGGATTATGTAAGCCAACCTTTGCCAGGTTGTCTGCATATGTTACCAAACGTATTCGTAATGCTCTGCAAGTAAACTAGCTTTTTTTCGTGTTCCTAATAATTGTCTATACTTTCTCGGGGGGAAATTGTCAAACATTTAAAGATGAAAAAGATACCATGAATTGTACAGTTACGCAGCGAATTGGAATTTTCTTCCGAACGTTGACACCACTTCATTTGCATACTTGATATTTGGCAACTACTTATGTAATGTAATGTATTTATGATATAAATCCTATTAAAATTTTAAGTAAATCGTGATAAGTAAACTAATATTTTAATATGTATGTTTGTTGTTATTACAGTGGATTAGAATGCATGATATGTTTGTTCGTCAAGAAAAAAAGGACATTCAAAAACATGCACAGACAAACGCTTGCATGATGGTTTCTGTGGGTGGTATATTAGAATTTTGTATGATGAGTTTGTGGGTGGTATATGGATCATTCCTATGTAAAATTTTCAATCCAAAATGTCTTTTTGACATCATTTAAAACATATATCATACTTTCAGAGCTGTCTAAGATCTTAATTTGAAGCTATTATGCAATATTTATTATTGATGTACATTAATGTGTTCGGGTTCTGGATGGATGTAGACGCCATTACGTTAACTATCGGAGATGGCTGTGTATAGTTACTGTACAGACTATTTTTTACGTGATTGGAACATCTGCAGCCTACGAGCACAGAGTATATCTGATTATTGACCCGTCTAGACGGATTGATTTTTGGAATATATGGTTATGTGCGTATAATTGGTATTTCGTGTTGTGATTTGAAATTTGTCTTGGTGGTAGCGGCGCTATAAGTCGGTTGTATCCCATCGCCCCTCCGCTATCGTCTCGCGCACTGTGGCTGGCTGTCATGTTTAAAGATGGCATAGCTTCATCTTCTGCTGTCAACACCGTCTTCCCCGATAACGAAGTGCATACTGTACAACGTCAACTCCGTCTAGAGCGGCAAACATATCTGTCGTCGCCACCAAGGGTCATTCCAAGCGCATCATATCTATACGCACTTTTACATATCCACAATCAGGAACTCTGTGAATTTGCACCTTCATCTTGTAATGTACAACATAATTACCTACATACATTAAAAAAATGCACAGCATTTCAAATGCTTTCACAATGCACCACAATGGAAAGAGACCCAATGAGAACATTTAAAAGCATATGACCAGTGTCACTGATGACAGTTACTTCATGTACAGGGTCGAAAATGTCTACATCTATATCTCAGTAATAGATTTAAAAATATGTTCCCTGGCAAATTTCTGCAACAAATACCAATACACAATTCTAATAAAAATATCTCTACATGATTTCCTAAACATTTTCATCATGTTGGTATTTATAAATTGTATACAGGTTTATATGGCCAAACTTTATGTACACAATCTCTGCAAGGTTGTGGGATACATTTGTATTTTTTTACTTGAACCCACGGGGCCATCCCTTTCCGAACTGATTGACCCAAGAGAAGCCCCCCTTCAGCATTCCTACCCTCGACAGCTGGTGTCTATAGCATCACTCAACACTTGTCAAGTCAGTCGGTCCTTGTGGTGCGCTTGCCAAATGACCTCGTCCCTTTGCGGACAAGGCTACTGACTTGTACACGTATAAAAGCATAAGAGGCATTAATGGTATCTACAAGACTTGTCAGATATATTGAATTAGCTACTCTAAAAGTGTTGAACGCATCTGTTCCACTCAGGGAGTCGCTTTATCTGTCCTTTCACACAGTTCATATCCCAAGCATACTTGCGGTATACGACTATCATGGTATCACAGAGTTTTCGGATTTTGAATATCTCTAAACTGATTGTGTCTGCGTGTCATATTTCGGCAGCTTCTGTTTACTTTTGACAGTTGTTCTCATTTAAGCTACTCCTTATCCCCTCCCAGTTCCCCATCCCTTCAATGAGACATATCTCACGTGTAGAACACTCGCGCGCGAGCGGCTCGCGACCAGATGTGTAAGATAACGCGGACATCTGTGTACCACTATCTACTGTAGATCTGATATTCAGGACGTCAGGGTAGAATCAAAGTTGACGTGACAAACCAGAACTGGACATACATACAGGAGTACTACACATTCTTTGTTGTGTCGTTCTTCTGCGTCTGATTAGATCTCCCCATTAGATTTGGATCGTATTGTGAAGACATAATCGTGTTTGGAACATAAATTCTTGCCATTGTTGTAGCTCGCTACACGAAATGATAAAATGATTGAAATGCAATTGTATACTCTTTATATTGTTACGATATTGCAGTTTAATTGTCATAACATGAAATTCCTCATAAAATTGTCTGTCTGTATGAAAAAAAGTAATCAATACTCCGCATCCAAACGGGTTCAAGAAGTCAGTGAAACACAATACCACAATGCCTTGGATACATTCGGCTTGCCTGACAACGGGAAACTGGACAAAGTGAAATCATGTAAACTAGGTTTCTTTTTTCGAAGTGTGGTGAAACATTTTTAAGGAACCATTTAGTTTGCTCGAAAATAATCGATATTATCGATATAATCATTATATGACATGTTATGTATTGGCCTAATGAACACTCCAAACAAACCATAGACTTAATATACATTTATTATTGTCACGTCAATTCGTCACTTCATGGTCATCTTCATTGTTTTTTTGTATATTATTTTCAAAAAAGTTTAACAAAACCAACATTTGAAACATGAAGAAAGACTGCTATTTATACTGAATATACCTATAAACACAACGGATTGGTGTTTGTACAGTAAATGAAGCTCCCTTTTATAGTGCATCAGTGTGTGTTATTGTGTAGTAAAGATGTTTTACTAATAGTCGTGACCCCCTGTTACAATAGACCAGTGTGAGTTATGTTGTAGTAAAGACATTTTACTAATAGTCGTGACTCCCTGTTACAATAAAAAAGTGTGTGTTATGTTGTAAATATCAGTTAAGATGTTTTACTAATAGTCGTGACCCCCTGTTACAATAGACAAGTTTATGTTATTTTGTCAGTGGAGATATTTTACTAAAAGTCGTGACTCCCTGTTACAATAGACCTGTTATGCTATCAGTGAAGATATTTTTACTAATAGTCGTAACTTCCCGTTACAATATACCTGTTATGCTATCAGTGAAGATATTTTACTAATAGTCGTGACTCCCTGTTACAATAGACAAGTTTATGTAATGTTGTCAGTAATAAGATAATACTGACGGTCGATACTCCCCATTTTAATGGATCATCGTATCTCCCGCTTTCAAAAGGCGTTAGATAACTAATTTCCCGTTTGGCGTTTGAAGACCCCGGTATATCAACCTGGATCAAAGCTTTGATGACGTTGTTTACAAGGCGGTACAATGAAGGTTCCAATATCAAAAGTCATTTAAGCTGCAGCAGCTGCATGCAAAATGTTTGTGCTCTTTTTATATAATTACTCCTCGTAATCCATGTTTTATGCAAGCGTAACCAAGACTGATGTCTATAGCCTCATTCGATGGACTCAATCTCGTAAAGCTTTTGTTCCACCGCAGATTTGGCAGATATGAGTTTGGATTAACAAAACATAAGACAGTGCATGTACGATAGGTTTTCGTGGGGGTATATGCAGTATCTACAGTCGATCACAGAGATAGAAACTTGCTATTATATGTTGATCCCTTTGTTATAATAACATGCAATATTTATGCAATCTTTTCTTTTGTATCCCGTCCACCATCAGTAGCAACAGCATCGATCCCCCGTTATACGTTAGAGTTTAGCTGATGAGAGATACAGGAAGCAATTTCACTTTTTTCTTACTTCTTTAACTTTTGCATTGTGTGGAATCCTTGAAGCAGAAGTCAACATTTCTATTATTAGATATCGACATAATAAAATACACAATTGGTAATTGTCCTAGATAAAGCCACAACAACAGCAACAGGAAAACATTGGATCTGCAAATCGATAGTAAAAATACAGTAACAGGTACTTAGAAGAATTAAGAAAAATGGACACCAGGATGATACCATGTGACTATAAAAGTTATATAAATCAAACACAAGGTTGACCTGACGTCATCATATCTAGGTCACCACCAGGGTATGATGTGACCATATGCAGGTCAACACCAAGTTGACCTGACGTCACCACATCTAGGTCACCACCAGGGTATGATATGGAAATATGCAGGTCAACACCAGGTTGACATGACGTCACCATATGTAGGTCACCATTACGAGGACAATATGTGATATGATTTTTAGCCAGCTCGCCGTTGATTTATGTAAGTCATCATCAAGTGACATGACGTCACTATATCTAGGTCATCACCATAATAATATGTGACCATACGTAAGCCATCACCACTTTGACATGACGTCACCAAATGTATGTTTGAAGTTTCATAATTCAGTATCGGGTTTGTGAATCAGTGTCAGGGGCAGTCGCAAGGTACTGACCGTAGGTCGTGTGTTTTTCGGGAACTCCGGGTTTCCTCCACCACCAAAAACCTTGCACAACCTTAAATGACCATAGCTGTTAATAGGACGTAAACCACAAATAAACCAAACCAAATGGCTATCAAGTAGGAACTTAATAGGGACTGTTAAACCTTGGTGGATATAATACATTTGACTAAGAACCAAAGAATTCATCGGCCAACAAACTGAAGCCCCACTCAAGTGTTCCTCATCAATGTTCTTATTTATAAGGTACAGAAGTTTGGTATTCAGTTAATGCAAATACAATAATTTGGATTGTTTCAAAATTTCATAACAAACATTTCAATAGCAGTACAAGAGATAACAGATATACGTGCTACGAAGGTTCATCAACGAATGGTAAAGCATTAGGGAGTTTAGAACATCGTTAAATATTTGATAGGACTGGTGTGTTAATATATGACTATTGAGACTCGGTAATCGACCTTGGGTTCTAGTGCACATGACACAAAACTCATAAATGCTTTTACACGAGAAATGTACTTAATAACACTTCTATAAACAGGGCATTAGCCTGTTCAGAATCACGTATTTTTAAAAGTGAACACTTACCTTAACAAACGCAAGAAACCAGTAAACGTCAAACGACAAACCAAAGATAGCTGCTGACGAGACTGGTGAGAAAGGAAGCGTGTTGGAAGAATCAATTAGAAGCACGTTTTGACACATTAAAACAAGAAACGTTAATTTTTATCTTGTCGCGATTTAACCATTTCTTTTGGGGAGGAAGGGTTTTAATTCTTATCGACGAAAATAAACAAATCACCTGATTTCTGTTATTATGCTTAACTCATTCACCCCTGACATTTTATATGAACTATTCCATCCTTTGAATTGGAAGAGTTAACATGTGTCTTCATGGGTGAATGAGTCAAAGAACATCAGACTCGGGGGAAAAATTGGTCATACAGAGTATAAGCGATATTATAATCCAGATACACTGATACTAATGTGTGTTGGCGTATGTTTCTTGGCAATACCAAACCTGTTCTGGAATGTAACACTTCAGTTACCTAGAATATAGGGTAGGGTTTGTATCGCTTCACCTTCACCTTAGCTCACTGCACGTAGTCCAAACATCTTGGTAATTTTGACCTTGAACTGGAAATCCAACCAGAGTGCCAGAAATAGCATTACATTACGCCTAGAGCATTTTAGTACGGCTATCTCTCTCTCTGGTGAGTCTTATGCTGTGATTGGCACACGATGTACTGTCTCATATGACATGGTTTATGGTCTACATTTACACATTATATCTTGTAGCTATTAGGTGAATGTTTTAGATACATTTCGTATAGATAAGACTATCAAATGACACTGGTATCCAATACTACTTTAAATTTGTCTTAAAATATAAACTTCTGGTATCTCTGCTTTGACAGAACGCATCGGCTCTTTACTAGAACATATCCGAAGTCTACGTGTGCATCATGCCCGATCCTATCTGTCGTCGCGTTATTGTCTGTATGTGTACTAGTTTTGCCATTCCAAGCTGCTGATGATATGGAACAAGGTGCTTCAAACATGATACACCGGTGCAGAATTCTGCATTCCTGGACCATAATAATATAAGTGCTCGCCAACATAGACCCGGTTAGAATCGCTAGTTTAACATTACCGTAGCATTCAACAATACAAATAGTACAAGCAGTTTTTCTTTATATGATTACAATGTGTTTAAAATATTGCAAAAGATTACAATAAATGATTTACAAAATATTAAAATAAATGTTTAGTTGATGTTTAAGGCATTAACGTAATTTAGTGATATGGAAGTTTACATAGGATATCTCGAGGTCGAACTTTGATGGTTTCAGAACCAGTCTCAGTTGCGTTTACGACTTATGGTAAATAAACGTATGTTACAATAAGTAAAAACTCTTACCTGAAAGTGAATAAACCGCTGCAAGTGATTGGAAGTTTATGAATTTAGAATAATTAATTTTGAATGTTTGATTTGATGTTTTTGATGCTTGACTATGTATCTCTTACAGGGCAAATTTCCATTTAAGTCGTTTTCAATTGAATAATAAAATATTTAAGTTGTAAAATATAAGATTGAATGTGTTTTTTTGACACGTTGATACGTTGATATATGGCGTCTGTACAACCTGCTCGAGGACATACAGCAGACATACAATCCATAACATGGCTTCAAATATAAAAATATCTCACATAATTGCTCGAATTAGTTTTTTGATATACATGTTATCTTGTTTGAATTGTTTAACCTGCTAAGAAGAAATCATGCTAATAGCTGTGCTTATTACTAAGCAATTAATACGTCCCGTGAACCTTATGTACAGAGCTACAATCAATAATGCACGTGCATATTTTATAACAAACTACAAACAATAATGCACGTGTGTCTTATGTACCAAACTACAATCATTAATGTACGTGCGGCTTATATACATGTATCAAACTACAATAAAAGATGCACGTGCGGCTTATATACATGTATCAAACTACAATAATTGATGCACGTGCGTCTTATGTACCAAACTACAATAATGTATACACGTGCGTCTTATGAACCAAACTACAATCGGTAATGCACGTGCGTCTTATGTACATGTACCAAACTACAATCAATAATGCACGTGCGTCTTATGTACCAAACTACAATCATTTATGCACGTGCGTCGTATCTACAAACTACAAACAAAAATGCACGTGCGTCTCATGTACCAAACTAAAATCAATAATGCATGTGCGTCGTACGTACAAAGTACAAACAATAATGCACGTGCGTCTTATGGACCAAGCTACAATCAATAATGCACGTGCGTCGTATGTACAAACTACAATCAATGATGCACGTGCGTCGTATGTACAAACTATAAACAATAATGCACGTGCGTCTTATGTACCAAACTACAATCATTTATGCACGTGCGTCGTATGTACAAACTACAAACAATAATGCACGTGCGTCTGATGTACCAAACTACAATCAATAATGAACGTGCGTCGTATGTACAAACTACAAACAATAATGCACGTGCGTCCTATGGACCAAGCTACAATCAATATTGCACGTGCGTCTTATGTCTTATGTACCAAACTACTATCATTTATGCACGTGCGTCGTATGTACAAAATACAATCAATAATGCACATGCGTCTTCTGTACCAAGCTACAAACAATAATGCACGTCCGTCTTATGGACTTAACTACAAACAATAATACACGTGCGTCTTATGGACTAAGCTACAAACAATGATGCACGTGCGTGTTATGTACTAAGGTACATCAATAATACGCGTGCGTCTTATGCACAAAACTACAATCAATAATGCACGTACATCTTCTGTACGAAACTACTATCAATAATGCATGAACAAAGCTACACTCATTTATGCACCTGTGGCTTATATACATGTACCAAGCTACAATCAAGCACGTGAACCTTATATACAAAACGACAAACTATAATGCACGTGCGTCTTATGAACTAATCTTTAAATAATAATGCACTTGCGTCTTATGTACGTAACTAGAATCATTAATGCACGTGTGGCTTATGTACCAAACTACAAACAATAATGCACATGCGGCTCATGTACTAAACTATAATCAATTATGCACGTGCGTTTTATGTACCAAACTGCAATCAAGTATGCACGTGAGTTTTATGTATTTAACTGGATAATTATAAAAAAAAGATCACCAGTACATCATTTACCTACCAAGATACTTGCACGTTTATATTATATCTTTTATACGCACACATGTATCTACACGGTAACATAAAGCTGTGTAGTTGATTGCCATGGCGTACTATATCATCCACCTGTTGCAATACACGCAGGGTATGTGACACATTGCGCATTTTCATTAGCTTTTTATACAATAGGATGCTGCACGTGATGTCTTAACTCGTTATAGCAAACTAGGAAAATTCGATACGACCTACTTTATGTTATTATCTCTTGCCGCCTAGTAGGTAATTCATCACAGAATTTAATTAGATTCTCTGGAACATGTATATTCAGGGTTAATAACATCATTTTCGATGTTTTGGTATAGAATATTACACACAACTTGCTATCGTATATCTAAATGCAACAGGAAGAGGAAAATGCGTTTAATCAAAAGATAAATGCGTTTTTTACCCTATATAATCAAACGAGGGTGTTACCTTCAGCTGTGCATGCCGGTAGGACTAGATAATAACAGAGATATATGTAATTTAGGTACTTTATTTTGATATGCGTCACGTGCATTCACTCCATGTCGTCTGCTGTGAACCGGAAGTTTGCTACCCTAGAGGCACTTCGTACGTACGTGACCCACTGGTACACTGACCTCTAATTCAAACGCTCATTTGACCTCGATATAATTTTCAAACGTTTCGAAGATGTTTTGACTGTACCAGAGGGAAGAGTTCACTAATGTTATGATTAATATATTTCAGTGCAGACTAAAATGACTTCTGTGATGTTGAATCATGTGTCTAGAGGTCCTGTTATATCTGTCTGGGACAAGGTGTTAAACATTTACGTCTGCGCATGGGAGGTCATTGCTCCTGTCTGTCTGCGTTTTGACAGGAAACAACTTTTTACCAAACACACATCTATGCAAACAAGATTCGTCGTACACCGTCCGTCAAACGTAATGGCTTAAACGTGGTGTTAATTGTCCACTTTATACGTTTAACGAAATTTGTTGTCTCAATATTTGTTAATTTTTTCCTACACGATAAAGTCACCCTGTCGCCAGCGACGTGGTAATGATGACATTACAAGCATTTATAGGTAAAAACAACACGCGCATCTGTCTCCTAAACACTGGTACGGGAGTTACACGTTTTGTAACGACTTGCTCACAGAAAAAGCCGCCGTCAATTTAGCAATGTCACAGTCTTTTTACAATTTGTTGAGGAAATACATTTCAAATCTGTTGTCCCAGTGTATAAAGGTAACGTACTTTTTATCGGTAATTATTTCATAGAATAATTACACAATGACTCACTTATTATTTAGGATGGTGTAAGGTATTATATTTGATGAACTGTTCGGCTGTAATTTTACTCGAGATTGGTTTTGTTTTGTATTTTACGTCCTATAAACAGCTATGGCCATTCAAGAGGTTATGGTTGTAGAGGAAAACCGGAGTACCAGGAGAAAAACCACCGACCCACGGTCAGTACCTTTACTCGAGTGGCTGGATGAAGCTTTATGCTTATATTATTAAAGAATAGACCAAAGAAAAAAAACTAACCCATTGTCAAAGGTCAATTAAACAACAGAAACAAAAAAAATATGCTTTTATACGCGTCATGAGCGGCCTTTTCCGTTTTTGTTCAATTTATCTACAGTTAATCTCTCCAATATAACAGAACATATTTCCAATACTTGATGGAGAAGTTGATGGTGATTGCAAGTATTTACACAACTATTTATTTGGAAGTGTTCAGAAAAAAATAAACAAAATGTTTTTGATACATGTTTACGATTTAATTAATTAACCGCAAGAAAATGGCGATAAATGGTATTAAAACAATGATAATTTCAATCAATCTAAATGGATTATGTCAGTGCAGTCAATGGTTTCACACGTTGATTTGCCTTCATACGAAGCCAAAGATTAAGCATAATTGTTTCTTTATAGAAAACGTACGGTCATGTCAGTGCTAATATTACTCAAGATTCCTAACAAACAAATCAATTAGCTAACACTTCTGTGATTGGTAGTGTGATGATCATAGTCTGTTCAATGTCTCGGGATCTCAATATAAATGACCATGATGGGTAAACTTGTGACACATGACGTATATCGTCTAGACAGACTAAACACCGCCATTACCACTAACAAGCCACAAAACATCCGTTATTGTTTTCCGCATTTTTCGCCGTATCGGGACACCAAAATGTTGACGAGACCACATCTGATTTCTGGCTTCTTCGACTGGGTGTCCTGCATACAATTATCCTTGTTAGATACAGACCCTGGACCGTTTTTCTTGTCCGTTTAAACGCAAACGCAACGCAAACGCAACGGAAACGGAACGCAAACGCAACGCAAACGCAACGGAAACGCAACGCAAACGCAGCGCACTTTTGGTAAAGAAAAACGGTCCAGGGTCTGTATTCTTAATTTCCCTACTGCGAAATGTTTAAATATCAATTCTTCTCATTGTTTTATGCAATGTTGTAAAATCTGTCTACAATTATTTGACTTCAGAGTTCCTTGTGAATTTTGTCACAATAGATTAATTTATATGCATATGGTAAATGTTTAAGTTTTATATGAAGGTCGATGTTTTCTATTATTCTCATTAGAGTGCCTTGTTGTTGTCACTGCCCACTTCTCGCTTTGACGACGTGCTATTACGTGGATTTGACAAAGATTTATACGGTAAGTATCGTCAGTGAAATCAGAAAACACCTTCCGGAACACATGGTGTTATATTTTAAGATAGAATCACGATTTAGTTTTTCTTTGTTGTTTGTTCAATATGCTTATTTCTGGATTTGTGTTTTTAGATACGAGAATTCTTCTAACCGGAAGTTTTATAGAGAAGGCTTACCCGTTAAGTGAATGAAATGACATTCATTGCACACATTGGTAAAAGACATATTGAGATAGTTAAGGATTTCTATGTCAGTGCACTGTGGTTTAACATCTCTTTACCTTCCGTTTCGATATAACTGTAGAACAGTTTGGCGAGAACATTTCTGTTGACCAGTGTTCGAACACCGGTCTAGCTCCTCTTTATGTTTTCCACGCAGATCACTATTTATTTCATCTTTATTGTTTATCATAAAAGTAAAAAAAAACCAACAGTTTCCAATACTTAGTTACATTTTTTGGCAGGGGTACGGGGATCCTTAAAACACGCATTGTAGACCTTCTTTATATCCATTCGAAAAAAAACTTCTGCATTAGCAAAAGAGTTATTTAATTCAAATCAATTTATTCTTTATAAAGTAGTCTAAAGTAAGTTCTATCAAGTAATAATCAATCAGTTTGCTATTGCAGATAATTTTACCATATGATGTTAACATAGAAGGTACCGACGCACATAGAAAGATTAAAATATGAATAACGTCCTTATTTTATTTTTCTTAATTGAACTAAAAAAGTAATCAATAGATATGAGATATAAATAAATCACTTTTCAAAGACTGAAATAAATTCAATAGATATTTCCCTTGTGTGTTATACTTAAAAACAGGGGATGCGTTTTCTGCATTTGATTGCACTATATTGCATTAATGTACAAGTGGATAAAATAGCCATTTTATGAACCAATTTGATGTGACCTTATTTTGTCTAGAACTAAAGTCTATATAAGGGATATCACTGTTGTAGAGAAACTATTCAAGGCGAATCTACAGGTCCCAAAGCGATCACACATTTCCAATTATTAAAATAAAAACCACAAATCCTTCGGTCCCAGTATGGGTTTTGTATCTTCTTTGATAACAACTATTGATGCTATACGTTTCTGTGTCTTTTCTTTCAAAATAAGACCATGGTTTACAGTATCTGGTTTAGACAGAAATAATAACAAATGAATATTCATTAAATATCGATTTTTGCTTCAGAATATAAAGTTCAGGAAGCATATACAACATAAAACGCATTTTGAATACAGATATCGATTAGAAAGGGGACCAGAATATCTATATGAAATTAAGTATCGATTTTTAAAAAAATAAATAAAACTCATTTGTGTTTTTTTTTTATATAAATTAATCTTCATTAGAATCACCTGTACAATTGTAAACGCTTGCTTGATGACACATCAGTATATGGTCTGAATAGCTAGACGATGAAAGATAAAGAATAAAAATGCAATATTATTGAAGAAATGTTGAATGTATTCATCACAATTTCCGATGCATGGTGCAAAATGTAAGAAACATGAACCCATTTAACTCTAACTTAATGAACTTCTTTTTAAATTAATATTCATAGTCTTAATTTGGTACAGTGTACTTTTCACAAACCTGGCACTGACATGCCGACATACTGCACCTGCTTAACTATAGAACACAACAAACGTTATCAGTGTCAAGTGGAATTATATAAAACATACACCAGTGTCGTATTAAGGTTGTCGTTTGGAGGGACGTCACACCTTTGGCTGTGTCCTAACAATGCTTCAGTGCTCTGACCTTTAGTGGTCAATAGTATCGTACTTGGAAGGGAAGAAACACATAGTCGGACGCATTCAAGCTTCTAAGCTTGACACTGATTCTAATTAATAACCAGAGCTATGTTTCCTAGCATAACTGCCAACCAAGACACACGGAGCATCGTCAACTTGAAATGGCTTTATTTTCAGAAAATCCTATATATACAATTGTTATGTCTATGCATAAAAAAGAAATAAAACTGCGTGGCACATTTGTTGAGTGCAGAAAAGTAGCACCGGTGTAACCGATTAATACAGTTTTTATGTCGATGAAGTCAAAATGAGAGATGAAAAATAATACGTTAACCATGATTCAAGGATTTATTGGAATAACAAACACGTGTAGATCTACCACAAGGATTTAATTTTTGTATGGAGTGATGGAAGTTCGCCGGTGCCTTAAGGTGAATGGTGTTAAGCTAATTATACCGAGTCAGAGACTTGCACCGACGCCTTCTCTCGGTGCCACAGACGCTTGCTGTCATGTAGATTTGTCTTTGTCACACGGAAGCAGGCGCAATGCTTATTAGTGGACGCCGCCGTTGTGTTGACATCTCAGGGCCCGTACTTTGTGCGTCATTCCCAGTTGTGTTGGTTGTGTTCTCCTGACTAAGTCTCCTGGAACCAATTCTGCACATGCGCAAGTTTTTCCATATATCCTGTCAGAGCCAGCAGACAAACACCATGACCTTTTGAAATGCAGTTAAATATTGCATTGTCATCCATATGGTATGCTTTTGGGGTCGAAAGTCATAATGGGTGAACATGTACTGAAAACAAAAATAGAGAAAAACATGTCTGTCTACGTTAGGCTATGATTGTGAAAGCCTGAATGTCTCAAAACATCTTGCCATGGCATAAACATTCTTGAAATCTTCTTTGAAGATAAGATTAATTCACTCTTGAAAATGACATTGATTTGAAAAACACAAGCTTAACACTATCATAAATAGTAGTATTCCCTTAACTTCCAAGTGTTCGCTGTCTGACCTACAAAGGCTAGCCACAGCTTGTCGTTCTGATGTGTTCACCTTGTCGCATTGCCTTACTGGATCCGAAATCTAGGACATTATATTGTCCCAGTACTGTCTTAGATAATCAGTATCTTCCTTCTTTTCGTCTGGTGTGACCGTATTTTCCTTTTACTCGTCTTTTGAGATCAGTGTTTTTATTTTATTTGTCGTGTGTGACCAGTGTTTCTCTTTTATTTGTCGTGTGTGACCCGAGTTTCTCTTATATTTGTCCTATGTGACCAGTGTTTCTC